>CAJHZS010000013.1:0-44231 GCA_905163555.1 Notocelia uddmanniana
AGTCATCTTTAACTCTGAGCTGCGGAGTCGGTGGTTTGGGAAGCGATATTAATGTTGATATCTTCTATCAATATAATATTTTTATATGATGTTAAGGGGAGGTCGTCAAGCGAGTTAGCGTTTTCGAGTTTTCTAAAAACAATCTGAAACGTAAAAAAAGGGATTTAAAATTTTGAAAAAATTATATGTTTTACTTAAGGATCTAGTCTAGTCAAAGTTGCGCTCAGATCTAATGAACTTCGCTCGATAGAAAGAGACCCCAAAGTTACTCCTTTTTGTAAAGCATTTACAATCTGACGACTAAAGTATTGATGTTTTAAATAAAGTTTATGAAATAAACTAAAGCCATTCGGTATTTCTATACATTTTTGAAGAATTTAAAAAGATCAAATGATTGTATTAATTAATATGTTTAAATACCTACAAAATGCGCGAGCGCGGAGGCTCGGCAGCAGTGTTGCCAGAAGGTTACATTTCTTACATTTTTCGTAACTTTTGACCCCTTCGCGTAACATGTAAGTAATTTTTATACTTAAGGCAATTTTCGTAACTTTTCAGAACAACGAGATTTGTTATACTAGATTTCTATTGCAAACAGTTTACGAACGCATCCAAACTGACGCATATACGCGTCTTTCACTCCATATCACACTCAGAGATGGTTCTCAATGGAACGCGCTATGACAAAATGAAACTTATCCTGGGTACATTAAACTCGATTTTGCTTGACCGTATGCGCGCTCGTTTCCTACTTCGCGAGTTCGCGGTTTCTTTTCTACTTAGCTAGAAAAATAAAAGAAAATAAACATGGCTCATTGTGATTAATTTTCGTTGTGTTATTGTTTGTTGTCGTACAACTGAGAAAAGTTCGCTACTAGTATTACATGACAATATTAAAAAAAAACCAATGCCAGGTTGGGGGTCGATGTTTTTTTTGTATAATTTGCTAAATTTAACAATATTTTTAGTTTTTCGTCACAAATTAAAAGCCTGTCAATTTTTTAATATTGTGTTATTGTGAAAAAAAAAATGAAGCCTTGTAAGAGGGAGATTCACTAGTACCTAATTTAATACACAATAAAGAGAGATGACAAAATATGGTCGATAGTGTAAGTCTCTATCGTTTTTTTTTCACTTCTCATGCTCCAATAGTGACATATTAGATTTACCAAGCGGGTCCAAAGCAGTACATCTAACCCCTAGGGAGAATATGTATACATATGTATGATTTACAAAACATCGTAACCCGACCAATCAAAACAGTTCACCACATCAAATTCACCAATCCTATTGTTTCCACCACCACCACCATATCAGCCCTAGGACGTCCACTGCTGGACTTAGGCCTCCCCCAATTTCATGGGGGGTAAATGCCATAATCGCCACGCTTGGCATGCGGGTTGGCGATCGCAGTATCTCCACCGCACTCAAGGAATGCTGCTGCCCATTCCCCGGTGGTCTTGGTCGTAGTTTTAGGACATACCCGGGTGCAATCCTATTGTTAGAGGTATAGAGGTAAACAACAACAACAATCCTATTGTTTACCTCTTATAAAACACAATTTATATTGATATCAATCAACCAGAGTACAGCTACACTAAAAACAAGCAATCGTAACAGAATTCTTTTCTCAAAATGTTAAGACGTCTTTGTCCCTATTTCATAATAATTAAAAAGTGGTTAAATAATGGTAGATTTTATGCCTAGGGTCTAAAATAACCACGAGATGGTTATTTTGTTCGAGACCCGAGCCCGTCAGTGTCTCCGCTTTCATAACTGTAAATGGTACGTTTGTGACGTTTTGGATCATATGGGGTTTGACATTTCGGTGTGCTTTTAAATGGAAACAACGTACTATCTGCCCCGTTCTAACTATACTTGGTTAACCATATGAATGCAAGGAGACAACAGTATGAAAAATTATCTTACTTAACGCTACGGATCTGTTGGAATTATTAATCTAAGGGTTGGGAAGGTTGGTTGATATAAAAAACCAAGTTTTTTTAATGAGTTACAATGTTAGTGTATTGTGATTGGTGGATTCGCCACGGTGAAGTACTTAGACCGGTCAAACTAAAATATCTTGTTAATTATGATAATGATTTTCCCCAGGGTCCAATGCACTACCCTAGCCCCGCCCGACAAGACCAATATGAGTCATGAGTTCATGATACACTTTTCGAGAATCTGTAGTGAAAAAGTAAAAAAGTTTGACTTTTTTATACTTTTATTCGAGAAATATAGGTGTTAGACTGAATAGTAACAACAGTGAATATGGCGCTGTGTACATATCAAACTAGAGTCCGTTTTATCATAACATTAATTCATAGATTCCTTTATATTCCGCCATTTCGCTGACACCAATGGGGCCTTTTACATAGTGATTATTATCATGCGATACACTCATATCACGATCCGTATCACGTGGATATTGAAGCAAAATCCATACAATTTTGAAAACCGCGATAGTATTGACAAACCAGAATTGTGAAACTATTAATCGAGTAAAGGGCCCTAATTTGCCTCCGACCTCCGACCCCAGAAACACGTAAATTAAATAAAAACACCTTAATGTAACTTTTGCAGCAAAAATATAACATTTTAGATAACGAAACGTAACTTACGACTCAAGTGCCCTGGCAACACTGCTCGGCAGGCCCGATCAGTCGCGCGCTGGCGCTTACAGACAACGGACCTGTGTCATTTTTATGCACCAAACAAGCAGTTTTTGACGAATTTATATAATTGTTGCAAATTATTTAAGAAGGGCAATAAAAACCCAAATGAAAAAAGTCGTAATTATTAACAAATAAATTATGGTCATAGTGCCACAGTATAAAAATGACAGTATAACAACTAAACTGAACCCCTCCAGAAATGGAACCAAAGTTGGTAAAATTATAAATGAAATGTTTATTACCAGAAATTGTAGATATAGTAAGAGATCTACTGCTTTGCACTTGAATTTTTTTTTAAGCTATGAGCTTCAACTCAATAATTCCGGCCGTCTTTTTTTTAATACTACGTCAGTGGCAAACAAGCGCACGGCCCGCCTGATGGTAAGCGGTCACCGCAGCCTATGGACGCCTGCAACTCCAGAGGTGTCACATGCGCGTTGCCGACCCTTTTAAAATTTATACACTATCTATCTTTCTAGCTTATCTTCTTTTAAAAGATCTACCCATTTCCAGGTAGCTACCGTGGCAAGTTCGGTATCATTTCATATACCATATTGATTCTTTTATCATCTTTATGTAAAAAACATTTCTGGTATTTATTTTTTAAAAATACGGTAATCTTTCGCATAAATAGTAAAAAAGTAAAAACTTAGCAATGTTTTTTATGCTTTGAGAGCTAATAACTTTTGACGAATAAATTAAAGCACCAATAATGTCTGTATTTTATGTGGCTCTCTTTAGGGGAGGCCTATGTCCAGCAGTGGACGTCCATCAGCTGATATGATGATGATGACAATGACACGCACACGAGAAATAAATATAACAGCCTGTATAAATATAACACAAATAGATAAAAAATTGCATGACCTATTAAACAAATCGAGTAGAGAGGTATAAGACATATTTCTTAGGTTCTTAGGTTTCATAGATTAAATAACGAATTTCAGGGTTGTATATGAATCCTTTTTTTTATTTTATTATAATGGATCCTACCGTAAGTTCGACTTTCAATTATTTATTTACTACCTATTTATTAAAAAAATGATATCAATTACATACTAAAGTTTAATCATAATTAATGCATTTCTTAAGTCAAAATACAGTTATGTTTACTGTGACCAGTATGAAGCTAGCGGGGTCATCCGAGTTCACAGTCGCTTCGTCCGCGCGGGCTTGCTCACGCACCGCCAGGACAGCGCTAAATACCTACTCTCGCAGGACTAGAGGGCCTTAAGTTTCCTAACGCTTTGTCTAACGAATCAGTAAAATCATTGATGTTTCTAATAGAAGGTTACACGGCTTCTTGAAGTGCAAGCATGTTGCACATTTTGGTGGCTCGGCTTTTTTGGTGCATTGAGTGGCCTACGCAGCCACAGTGCCCGCAGGTGTCGACCTCCATTTTACATGTTTTTGCAGGGTGTCCGAACATTTGACATTTGTAGCATCTTGTTAATAAAGTAAAGTCCCTCACAGGACATGATGACCAATTCACGAAGATCCTCTCGTTCGAATTTAGGGCCTTGCGGATAAGCGCTGGGACTTCAATGATGTAATTGCAAGTCTCTGTGTCCTTCTTTCCTGATTTGTGGCTCAGTCTAGTTGTGCTCAAAAAAATTTCAAGAGTCAATTCATGCATTTTTTCGGCAAAGTTTTGCTGGTAAATGCATCTGAAGACTTCTGCTTCCTGCATGGCTGCTGGCACACCGATGACTACGATTCTGGGCTTTCGTTTTTGTGGTTCATCTACTGTGAGTCCAGAAGTACTGAGCTGGGCCGACTGCTTTAACTTCAAGACGTCGTCTTTGGAGTCAGTGCTGATAACCAACCCACCGTTTTTTATCTTGCGTAACCCTCTCACGTGCAGCTTCATTTCGTCAGGCTTAATGATTTTCTGAACTAGAAACTTTCTTTCTTCACTCGACTTTTGTCTGTCAATAGGATAAATTGCTACTGAACTAATATTAGTAGGCTGGACAAATTGTGTGCTATTTTTCTTTATCATGTCGGCAAAGGTAATGGTTGCTGGGATGGGTTTTGAGGACTCTTCTATACATTGCTTTAATTCCTGTATGCGCAGCAAAAGGTCATGTTTCTCCTGTAGATGATGGTTCGAATGAACATTCTGGATAGCTTTTTGTTTAAGTGCCTGATACTCTATTGCCAATAGAGATGTGCAGTGGCCTACTTTGCGACATAAAGTACTTACTCTGTTTTTCTGGTCAGAGTTTAACTTTCCCTCGGAGGAGATAACACAGACTTCATTTAGGTACTGCTCAATTGACTTCATTCAGCCTTGCAGTTCCACTGTCGAGATGATCTTCGGACTTTCATCATCCTGTTGTGCGGGCGCGGTTGTGGGCGCGGGTACGGGAGCGGGTAAGGGCTGCGGCGTGGGCGGCGGGGTCCAACGCATTAACCCACTCCGGTTGAATCGGCTGTTTTCACCGGACATTTTTCTTAGTTTTGAAACTAATCACGAAATATAACACCACTTGACATTATAACAATGGTTAAATCGGCAATTGAAGTGACACAGATATTTGGTTCCGCGTGATGTAGAGCTAGGTCACTATTTTGCAGATGAATATATATATTATTGCGAGACACGTCCGATCTCAATGACGATTCTGAGACAATGAATGAACTAAATATTGACAGGTTAAGTAGTTGATGGACAGTTTACAGCAGCACAAAATAAACATAGTTACGAAAATATGTCGATTTATTTAAATAATTTAATGACCCCAGCAAGACTCTTAAATATTTTTATACGTTCAGTGGTGGAATGGCGGTTGGCGGAAAATATTGACAGATTACAAATATTTGAAGTAGTATTTGACTTAAAACTGTCAAGTTAAAATTATGCGCTCCATTTCATGCTAGTACATAAACGACCATAAAATCTTAAATATGTTTGAGGTGTTAAATCGCGTAATTATCTATTAGATAATTGTAAATTAGGAACACCTTTGTGATATAAGAGATATTTAATTAAGTGGGTAACGAGCACTTTAGCAGCAGTGTTGGAAACCATTAGGTTATTCGACCCAGACGGCTACGTAGTCGCGGGTAGGGATGTTACGGAGCTTCGCCTCCGCATCCGGTAAGACGGAACTTCCGTTTGGTTTTACACCTTCGGATCCGCCTCCGCCTTCGCTATTTTTTTATTTCACACCTCCGCCTCCGCCTCCGCATCCGTTATGTTTTTACCGAAGTTATACCGGAGCTGAAGGTAGCAGGAGCGAAGGAAGGCATTTGCCGCGGCAGCGCAGCGCGGCGCACGCCTTCAAGTTTTGACTTGTCCGGGAATTACTTACCTATCACTCACGACTGCCCGCTTTTTTGTCTTATAAATCAGTTAGTTCTGTCAGTCACTTCCGTATTTATAGGTGTTGCGTTATATTAGTGCGTGCTTTAAAAACTTTAAAATTGAAGTCATTTACTAGTGCCGTATGGAATTACTTTGTTAATATAAAGTACAAACGCGGCAGTGTAAATTATGTGAGAAAGTGTATTCTAGGAAAGGAGGAACAACAACATCTTTAAAGGGCCACCTAAGATCGTTACCCCGTTGCAATCCTTCAGTTTTTTCAGTTATCAATATTTATTGAACTTAGTCATATCACTCATATCATAACATAACTTACGATTCATTGTGGCATCCCAGGTTTAATTTAACTGATTAGTTTTATAAATAACATTTCTTTTTCATACATTACATATAATACCATATCACATTATCTTTGCATTTCATTTAAGTTTCGCGTTGATTTATATTCGTAATAAACGAACAAAAACTAGTTTATCTAAAATAGACATTTAGTTGACACATAATTAAAGCAAATAGTTTGATTGCATTGTATTGTGTTGTTTAAATTAAACTTGCCCTTCAATATATCAACCTTCCACTTAAAAGTTACTCGGCTCCGGCTCCGCCTCCGGTAAACCTCCGGATCCGGCTTCATTTTCGCCTCCGGTTCCGGATCCGAATCCGTTAAATTATAAAAATAAACTCCGGATCCGGCTCCGGCTCCGGTAAAGCCGCCTCCGTAACATCCCTAGTCGCGGGTGCTCGTCGCCGGCACGCCGTTCGCGTCGAGTCACGGCGCCTGCCGCGTGCCTGCGACGCGTACACATACGTAAACATACGTACACAGCACAGCACATGCTTCGTGCGCCCGCGTTCCGAGCCCGAGCCTCTCCTAAGAGTACATTATTAAGGCGTGAAAGGAGCCTAGGGTGGAGTCCAGTTAGTGATACGTAAAATTTTCCAGTGAAGGACCCTCCCCCAAGTGATAGCATAATTAAAAGACATATCATATCAAATGCATTTAAGATTTTTGATCCATTAGGTTGTCTAAGTTTGTGTATAATTAAGCCAAAAATTCTTCTTCAGCAGTTGTGGCAGCTGAAACACGATTGAGATCAGCCTGTTCCCGATTACATTAAAAAGGAGTGGGAAAAATTTCTTGCGAACTTACCATTTATTCAAAATCTTAAAATAGATAGACGTTTTATGTGATTCACCAAAGTCAATTGAAATGCATGTTTTTAGTGACGCTTCTCAATTAGCTCTTGGACCTTATATTTACATAAAGTCCGTAGCTCTAAACGATGACGTCACTGTAAGGCTTTTATGTGCAAAGTCAAGAGTGGCGCCTCTGAAGCCAAGTACGATGCCGCGACAGGAACTGGGAGCTGCTCTCCTCGCTGCCAAGCTGAGCAGGGCAGTTCTAGACTCCCTGAGATATAAACCAGATGGTGTGGTTCATTGGTGCGACTCTAGCATTGTATTAGGTTGGATTCACAATAAAACAGCTAAATTAAAAGCATTCGTAGCCAATCGAATAAATGAAATTTTAGAGAAAACTATAGAATCATCTTGGAGGTATGTGCCTACTTCTACAAATCCAGCCGATTTAGTTTCGCGCGGGGTGGATGCCAATCAGCTTCCGAAGCTAGATCTGTGGTGGTATGGACCTACCTTTTTAACTGAGCCAGAAAATAAATGGCCTATGTTAAATAATTCCAAAATTGACTTACCTGAAGTAAAATCAAATTTCACAAACATAACATCCCCATTAATTGATTTCGAGAAATACTCTACACTAAATAGATTGCAGAGATCGTTTGCGTATGTCAAAAGGATGATTTTTAATTTGAAAAATCCTAATAATAAGCGTATGGGAATTTTAACAGTGGACGGGTTGGGTGAATCTTTTCAAAATGAATATGAGATGTTGACAAAATCCAAACCGTTAAACTTAAATCTAAAATATTAAAGCTATCACCTTTTGTGGATGAGCATATGGTGATTAGGGTCGGTGGAAGGATCGACGCATCTGATTATCCATATGAAAAGAAGCATCCAATATTGCTTCACGCGTCTCATCGTTTAACCAAGCTTATATTTATTAATGCTCATATTAAAAATATGCACGGGCCTCCTCAATTGTTGCTGTCCATTGTCAAAGAAACAGTGTGGCCAATAAATGGAAGGCGTCTGGCTCAGCGCACAGTCAATAATTGTATGCGATGCAGGCGTGTTCGCGGTGACACTCTGACGCCTAAAATGGGTAACCTGCCTGCTCAGAGGATAAATCCAGATTTCCCGTTTGTGTCTGTTGGATTAGATTTCGCGGGGCCCTTCTACATTTTAAATCGTAAAGGTCGTGGTGCTAAACTAATAAAATGCTATTTATGCTTGTTTGTTTGCTTGCGCTATAAGTGTTTGCATTTAGAAGCAGTCAGTGATCTTACCAAAAATTCCTTCATAATGACGCTTAGGAGATTCATCGCACGAAGAGGCAAGCCAGCGGAAATATTTTGTGACAATGGCCGGAACTTTGTTGCTGCGGCTAAATAATTAAGTCAATTTTTGAAGAATAATCAGGAATCTTTGTCTGATTTTGCGAGCCAAGAGTATGTAAAATTTATATTTACCCCCACTTACGACCTCACTTCGGCGGTATCTGGGAAGCTGGCGTAAAATCCGCCAAGCACCATATAAAACGAGTAGTTGGCAATAGCCATTTAACATTTGAAGAGATTTGCACATTATTTGCGCAAGTGGAAGCTATACTTAATAGTCGTCCCTTATGCCCCATGTCTACATCTCCTGACGATCTCCTTTCCCTCTTTCCAGGGCACTTCTTACTTGGCAGACCGCTGACTGCACTGCCATCACCAGCACTGGAGAACTACAAAGAACATTCTCTACAACGCTACGCCCGTTTGGAGAAAATTCGCCAGCACTTTTGGCAAAGATGGCAAAGAGAATATATATCTGAACACCAAGAGAGAACGAAATGGAGAACCAACACTTCCAAGCTAAATGTGGGTGATTTGGTTCTGCTTCATGAAGACCACGTGCCTCCGCTTTGCTGGCGTCTTGGAAGAGTTACGCGCTTGTATCCGGGTCCCGACGGCGTTACCAGGGTGGAAGACGTAACCACGACAAAGGGATGCGTACGACGACCGCTCGTATGCCTGTGCCCTTTACCATCAGCTGAGGACCTACAGTTTTGAAAGGCTGTTCCTTTCAACGAGGCGGGAAGATGTTCAGACTCTTAGTTCAGCGTGAAACTTGTTGCCGTGCGTTCTTTGATAGGCGCTTCTAGTTATCTTTATAATAATTTAAAATGCCTACCCGGCGCATTCACCTTTTACATAGAACTTCTGTATAGACGATATTCGTCATTAAAACTTTAAAAAATCAATATCTTGGGTTTTAATCATAAGAATTAAGGCTCCATTATGTACATCGATACATCATCAGAAATGATTTATAGAACTTTTTTGTCAAGTCAGTTTTAAGGTCTACAGCTCATACAGCCACTAGTCTATCTGAATATTCTGAATAGAATTAATTCGCATGACAAATTCAAAAAAATACATTTGCGAAAAAATTACAGTGATACAAAAATAAAACTGAAATTATATGAGTCAAAATGTACCCTACTGGTAGTATCACAAATAACACATTATCCCGGCGGCGGTCTCTAATACTCCTCGCTTTACTTATCATTGTATTAGGTAAAGGAATGAAGGAGCGCTCGTGGCCCAGCGGCGCCCGCGTACCGCGTGCAGTTTGCGAGGTTAAGCAAAGTGGGACCGGGCCAGTCCTTGGATGGGTAACCGCTTTGAGTGGTTACTAACGTGCTAGTAACCACTCAAAGCGCTCCCGTGCTATGGAAGGCACGTTAAGCCGTTGATCCCGGTTGCTGTCTATGATAGCAGTCGTTAAGCCAAGTTAGAGGCCTCCGGGCGGCTTGAGAACCTCTAACAGTCAAGTTGCCCACTCACTTGACAAGCCTAATCCCAATAAGGTCTAGTTTCCCCCTTGGGTTGAAAGGTCAGGTGGCAGTCGCTTCCTTAGAAACTAGTGCCTATGCCAATTCTCGGGATTAGGTAGCGGACCCCGAGCATCCTTCAGGATGCAACTGTACTGGGATAACGCTGGGATGATGATGAGACGGTCATTAATCATTTTCATTGTTTACTCTACGCAGACGATCTCAAAACTGGTACGTCGGCGTCGTGTAAATAGTTTTGCCGATCATGTCACATTACAAGCAGATATAGATGCAGTGCTAAATTGGAGTAAAAATAACAAATTATTTTTCAAATCATCAAAATGGTATACCATGACATTTTCCGCGCTCGCTCAGAGTTGTGACGGGAAACAAATGCTCAACCTAACGTTTGCATATTCTATGGGCTTCATACTTTCGATTGGTATGGAATTTGTATATATATATATTTTTTTTAATTATTATTAAAAACTAGCATTTGCCCGCGGCTTCGCCCGCGTACTAAGCGTTCAAAATCGATATCTGAGTGTCCGTGAGGTCTCTTAATACGAATCCGAGGTAAAATTTGTGAAAGTGGCGGCCATATTGATTTTCATTTTTTTCGTCCCGATTTCGTTCAAAATCGATATCTGAGCGTCCGAGAGGTCTCTTAATACGACTCCGAGGTAAAATTTGGAAAAAGTGGCGGCCATATTGCTTTTCTTCATTTCCGTCCCGATTTCGTTCAAAATCGATATCTGAGCGTCTGAGAGGCCCCCTAATACGACTCTGAGGTAAAATTTAGAAAAAGTGGCGGCCATATTGCTTTTCTTCATTTCCGTCCCGATTTCGTTCAAAATCGATATCTGAGCATCCGAGAGCTCCCCTAATACGACTCCGAGGTAAAATTTAGAAAAAGTGGCGGCCATATTGCTTTTCCGTTCAAAATCGATATCTGAGCGTCCGAGAGGTCTCGTAATACGAATACGAGGTAAAATTTAGAAAAAGTGGCAGCCATATTCATTTTTGTCATTATCGTCCCGATTTCGTTCAAAATCGATATCTGAGCGTCCGAGAGAATTCTTAATACGAATCCGAGGTAAAATTTGGAAAAAGTGGCAGCCATATTTATTTTCTTAATTTCAACACGATTTCGTTCAAAATCGATATCCGAGCTTCCGAGAGGTCCCCTAATCTCTCCTATTACGAATCCGAGGTAAACTTTAAATAAAGTAACGGCCATATTGATTTTCTTCATTTCCGTCCCGATTTCGTTCAAAATCGATATCTGAGCGTCTGAGAGGCCTCCTAATATGACTCTGAGGTAAAATTTAGAAAAAGTGGCGGCCATATTGCTTTTCTTCATTTCCGTCCCGATTTCGTTCAAAATCGATATCTGAGCGTCCGAGAGCTCCCCTAATACGACTCCGAGGTAAAATTTGGAAAAAGTCGCAGTCATATTGATTTTTTTTTTCGTCCCGATTTCGTTCAAAATTGATATCTGAGCGTCCGAGAGGTCTCGTAATACGAATACGAGGTAAAATTTAGAAAAAGTGGCGGCCATATTCATTTTTATCATTTCCGTCCCGATTTCGTTCAAAATCGATATCTGAGTGTCCGTGAGGTCTCTTAATACGAATCCGAGGTAAAATTTGTGAAAGTGGCGGCCATATTGATTTTCATTTTTTTCGTCCCGATTTCGTTCAAAATCGATATCTGAGCGTCCGAGAGGTCTCTTAATACGAATCTGAGGTAAAATTTGGCACTCCATACATGCCTGTATGCAAAAAAGTTTAATGTTACTATATAGGCGTGTGGGGTATCTATGGATTTGCTTTTAAAAACGACATAGAGGTTTCGATATTTTTTTCCATTTAAATCAACAAGTACGGTTGCCAGTTTTTGTTGCACTTTTAGCACCACCCAGGGGTCACATGTAGAATAACCGTGGGTACTCCCTACGGACGTGGTGCAACTTCGACCCCCCTTTGTCAAGTGAGTGGGCAACTTGACTGTTAGAAGTTCGTAAGCCGCTCGAAGGCCTCTAACTTGGCTTAACGATTGCAGCCGGGATCAACGGCTTAGCGTGCCTTCCAGAGCACGAGAGTCAGTTAGTAACCACTCAAAGCGGTCACCCATGCAAGAACTTCTTCGCCCGCGTACTAAGCGAAATTTTAACCGTCTACAAAAAACAGGTACGTATGTTTGTCCACGATTATCTCGCGTTCGGCTGAACCGATTTAGATGCCGTCTCCAGAAAAGTAGTTGTTACATTCTGGGGGTTTCGGTATACGAAGTTTGGTGATTGTGATTCATTAACAGATGAACAGATGAAAAGTCAGTATACATTCTGAGAACCGGCAATTTCTCTCTCTCAATTCTATAAATCATTTCTGATGATGTATGATGGAGCCTTAATTCTTATGATTAAAACCCAAGATATTGATTTTTTAAAGTTTTAATGACGAATATCGTCTATACAGAAGTTCTATGTAAAAGGTGAATGCGCCGGGTAGGCATTTTAAATTATTATAAAGATAACTAGAAGCGCCTATCAAAGAACGCACGGCAACAAGTTTCACGCTGAACTAAGAGTCTGAACATCTGCCCGCCTCGTTGAAAGGAACAGCCTTTCAAAACTGTAGGTCCTCAGCTGATGGTAAAGGGCACAGGCATACGAGCGGTCGTCGTACGCATCCCTTTGTCGTGGTTACGTCTGCCACTCTGGTAACGCCGTCGGGACCCGGAAACAAGCGCGTAACTCTTCCAAGACGCCAGCAAAGCGGAGGCACGTGGTCTTCATGAAGCAGTACCAAATCACCCACATTTAGCTTGGAAGTGTTGGTTCTCCATTTCGTTCTCTCTTGGAGTTCAGATATATATTCTCTTTGCCATCTTTGCCAAAAGTGCTGGCAAATTTTCTCCAAACGGGCGTAGCGTTGTAGAGAATGTTCTTTGTAGTTCTCCAGTGCTGGTGATGGCAGTGCAGTCAGCGGTCTGCCAAGTAAGAAGTGCCCTGGAAAGAGGGAAAGGAGATCGTCAGGAGATGTAGACATGGGGCATAAGGGACGACTATTAAGTATAGCTTCCACTTGCGCAAATAATGTGCAAATCTCTTCAAATGTTAAATGGCTATTGCCAACTACTCGTTTTATATGGTGCTTGGCGGATTTTACGCCAGCTTCCCAGATACCGCCGAAGTGAGGTGCGTAAGTGGGGGTAAATATAAATTTTACATACTCTTGGCTCGCAAAATCAGACAAAGATTCCTGATTATTCTTCAAAAATTGACTTAATTATTTAGCCGCAGCAACAAAGTTCCGGCCATTGTCACAAAATATTTCCGCTGGCTTGCCTCTTCGTGCGATGAATCTCCTAAGCGTCATTATGAAGGAATTTTTGGTAAGATCACTGACTGCTTCTAAATGCAAACACTTATAGCGCAAGCAAACAAACAAGCATAAATAGCATTTTATTAGTTTAGCACCACGACCTTTACGATTTAAAATGTAGAAGGGCCCCGCGAAATCTAATCCAACAGACACAAACGGGAAATCTGGATTTATCCTCTGAGCAGGCAGGTTACCCATTTTAGGCGTCAGAGTGTCACCGCGAACACGCCTGCATCGCATACAATTATTGACTGTGCGCTGAGCCAGACGCCTTCCATTTATTGGCCACACTGTTTCTTTGACAATGGACAGCAACAATTGAGGAGGCGCGTGCATATTTTTAATATGAGCATTAATAAATATAAGCTTGGTTAAACGATGAGACGCGTGAAGCAATATTGGATGCTTCTTTTCATATGGATAATCAGATGCGTCGATCCTTCCACCAACCCTAATCACCATATGCTCATCCACAAAAGGTGATAGCTTTAATATTTTAGATTTAAGTTTAACGGTTTGGATTTTGTCAACATCTCATATTCATTTTGAAAAGATTCACCCAACCTGTCCACTGTTAAAATTCCCATACGCTTATTATTAGGATTTTTCAAGGTTTAGGTTTTTTTTTTTTTTTTTTTTTTTTTTTTTTTTTTTTTTATTTATAGAGTGTGGACATGTGGTGAAAATGCGTCATGCACGCCTGGGAAGGGAGGCCCAGACAGTGCCGGACTCTTACCGGCTAAAAACACCACATGTCCCGACTCTTTACACTGCTTTGATTCACTGATTTCATATTTCAGTGCTTGAATCTTTATTATCAACAGTTGACATTATTATCTCTGATTGAGTGGTCTTCTTTACTTTGTACAATACGTGACTAATTAACATATTTATTATTAGTATTAGATATATACATATACAATTTTTTTTTATTATTATTATTATTATATGGTCGAAACCAGGCGGTGCTGGCAAGCCGTAGCCTCCTTTTGCGAGGAAGTAATGGCGAGTAAAGAGGTGGCCGAGCGCGCACGGGAAGAGGATGCCGGAGCCGACCCGATGCGGCGCAGACGGATAGGGCGCAGGCGTCTGGCGCACGATCGCCGGTTGCCGCCATAGTGAGGACCTCCGGGTGGCAGTCACGGGGGCGTCTGCCATCCACTGAAAGAGAGTCCTCGAGATGAGGGGCGTGCATAGTGTTCTGGTACGCCCCTAACAGTGTTTGGGTGATCCAGCAAATCACCCAGAGACGGGCCCGCTGGGCAACTGCTGGTGGAGTCGCGGATGTGTGCTACAGCGTTCCCGTGGCTCCACCATAAGCAGTGTGAAGGACACCCCAGGTTTTTAGTCAGTAGGAATCTGACATATCCACTGCGCTTCCCCCGAGGCGTGGAGGAATCTCATGAAAGATTTTCCTGGGTAAACAAAAAAAAAAAAAAAAAAAAAAAAAAAAAAAAAAAAAAAAAAAAAAAAAAAAAAAAGGTTAGGTTAGGTTAGGTTAGGTTAGGTTAGGTTGGGGCGCGAGAGGGGTGCGTGGGCTGGTAGACCTCCTTGTGGTGCACCCTGGGAGGGGGGAGATAGCCGCTCAGTTGCGCGTTCGCTGTCTTCCCTCTGCTAACTACCAGTCACAGTCGTGGAGATGCAGTCGAGTTCACTCCTGCGTGGGCTTTAGTGCCGTGTTCGGTGTTGGCCGCTCCCAGCATGCCTCAGCTCATCTGAGGTGGCAAGGGATGCGGCCGTCTTTGCCCGTGGGCAGTGGTGGCGGTGCGGACGCGCCTTTCACCTTTGGGGCCCTTTGTCGAGGGCCAGTGGCCGTCTTCGGGCGGCGTGGGATGGCGGGCCTGCAAGGCTCGCGGCGCGGCGGGTCTGGCGGTCCTGTGGAACATCGGCTATGACTGGGTCCTGCGTGGCTCCAACCTACCCGGGATCGCCCTCACGTGCTACGCTGACGACACACTGGTAACAGCCCGCGGAAAAACCTTTAGGGAGGCCGCCATAATAGCTACTGCAGGGGTAGTCCACGTAGTTGGCCGGATACGGCAACTCGGGCTAAAGGTGGCCCTTCACAAGTCCGAAGCAATTAGCTTCCACAAGCCTCGGAATGCGCCTCCACAGGATGCGCATATAGTGGTCGGAGGAACCCGGATCGACATCAAGTCTACTATGAGGTACCTGGGCCTCACACTTGATAGTCGGTGGGACTTCCACGCCCACTTCAAGCGCCTGTTGCCGAAGCTGCTGGGAGCAGCCGGCGCCCTAGGGCGCATACTTCCGAACACGGGGGGGCCCAAGGCGTCTTGCAGACGGCTGTACACTGGGGTCGTGCGGTCCATGGCCCTATATGGAGCACCCGTCTGGGCTGATACTCTGGGAGGCCGTGGAATCACTCTGCTGAGGCAGCCGCAGAGAGTGATGGCCACCAGGGTAATACGGGGGTACCGCACGATCTCAAATGAGGCGGCATGCGTGCTGGCGGGGTCGCTTCCTTGGGACCTAGATGCGAGGGCCCTCGCGTTGGTTTATCGCTGGCGCGAGGAGGCGCGCTGTCGAGGTAATCCTCCAGCGCCAAGAGAGGTACAGGCTCGCCGAGACGCAGCGCGCCTCGAAATGGTGGCGGTATGGAAGGAGAGGCTGGCACGGCCGAGTGCGGGCCTCAACACTATCCGGGCAGTTCGGCCAGTGCTGGAGCAGTGGGTGGACCGGCAGCATGGTCCGTTAACGTTTCGGCTGACGCAGGTCCTCTCGGAGCATGGATGTCTCGGGAGGTACCTGCGTCGCATAGGAAGGGAACCAACTTCGGAGTGCCACCACTGCAACAGCTGCCCGGAGGAGACGGCCCAGCACACCCTGGAGGTGTGCCCAGCGTGGGCCGAGCAGAGGGCCGCGCTCGTGGCCGTGGTGGGGCATGACCTCTCCTTGCCTGCCGTGATAGAAGCCATGGTGGGAAGCGACAGGTCGTGGAAGGCGGTGGCCTCCTTTTGTGAGGATGTGATGGCACAAAAGGAGGAGGCGGAGCGTGGAAGGGAGGACAACCCGGCTTCCCAACCATTGCGCCGCAAACGTATAGGGCGGCGGCGGTTAGCCTACGACCGTCGACTTCCCCCATAAGGGTTCCTGTGGGCGACTGACATGGGGATATCTGTTGCCTATACAAAGGGTTCCCCGAGATGGCGCCGCGCGTGTTTCCGCGCGCCACTCGAAGCATCTGCGCAGGCGGGATCACTCCTTCCCCGCCTGCTCCTGAGACCGGGGCCTAACGCAAGGCCACTCGCTGCCGGGCCGCGGAAGAGTGCTTCAGCGTACCCGTAGCCCGGCACAACGGCGAAGAGACGAAGCACCTTGGGGTTTTACTCCGTGGGAGTCGGAGATCCTGCCTCTCCCCGGGCCGGGCGGGATCCATAATGGATTTCCCCAAGTAAAAAAAAAAAAAAAAAAAAAAAAAGGTTAGGTTGGGGCCGCACCAAATGTCTTGCGGTGTTCCACAGGGGTCGGTTTTGGGCCCACTTCTGTGGAACATCGGTTATGATTGGGTCCTACGCGGCGCAAACCTTCCAGGTGTCAATCTGACCTGCTACGCAGACGACACGCTGGTGACAGTGCGCGGAAAAACGCACCGTCATGCCGGTATTCTGGCTACGGCAGGCGTAGCGCACGTGGTCGATCGCATCCGACTACTGGGGCTAAAGGTAGCGCTCCAAAAGTCGGAAGCGATATGCTTCCACGGACCTCGGAATGCGCCACCGCCAGATGCGCACATTGTGGTGGGAGGAACCAGTATAAAAATTGAGTCCACCATGAGGTACCTGGGCCTAACTCTCAACAGCCGGTGGAGCTTCCATGCCCACTTTAAAGGCCTGGTGCCCAAGCTGCTAAAAGCCGCTGGCGCTCTAGGGCGTATACTCCCAAACACGGGGGGGCCCAAAGCGTCGTGTAGGCTGCTATATATGGGGGTCCTAAGATCCATGGCCCTCTATGGAGCCCCCGTATGGGCGGACACCCTGCAGCGACAGGAAACCACCCTGCTGCGAAGACCACAACGGGTGATGGCCACTAGAATGATACGCGGATATCGCACAATATCATATGAGGCGGCATGCGTGCTGGCTGGGTCGCTTCCCTGGGACCTGGACGCGAGGGCCCTTGCAGCGGTTTATCGCTGGCGCAAGGAGGCGCACGGTCGTGGTGACTCACCAGCACCGAGTGAGGTGGAAGGACGCAGGGAAGCTGCACGCATCGGGATGGTGGCAATATGGAGGGAGAGGCTGGGACAACCTAGTGCGGGCCTCAAGACCATCCAGGCAGTTCGCCCAATGCTCGAGCAGTGGTTGGACCGGCGCCATGGCGCAATGACCTTTCGGCTGACGCAGATACTCTCGGATCACGGGTGTTTCGGGAAGTATCTGCGTCGCATAGGCCGAGAGCCGACGGCAGAGTGCCACCACTGTGACAACTGCCCGGAGGAGACGGCCCAGCACACGCTGGAGGTGTGCCCAGCCTGGGACGAAGAGCGCCGGACGTTGTGCGCCGCAATAGGCCAGGACCTCTCGCTGCCCACTGTAGTCCGCAGAATGGTGGAAAGACAAAGGGCATGGAAAGCGGTCCTTGCCTTCTGCGAGACAGTGGTAGAGAAGAAAGAGGCGGCCGAGAGACAGAGGGAGGAAACTTCCGTCGATCCTGGTCGCCGACAGCGAAACGGGCGGAGGCGGCGAGCCTACGATCGCCACCTGCCCCCTTAACAGTGGCCAGGGCCGGCAGACTTGGGGAAGTGTGTCGGCCGTAACAAACTGACCCGTGATGGTGTTGCGCGTGCCGCGCGCAACTCAGTCATTGTCGGTGGAAGGGGTGTGGCACCTCAACCTCCTGCCACAGAGCTTGTGGCCTCCCACCAGGCCAATCACCGCCGGGTCGCGGAAGAGTGCTTCGGCGTGCCCGTAACCCGGCAATATGGTGACGAGTGGGAACACCGTGGGGTTTTAGACGGTAGTCCGGGCGGTTCCCGGGAGCCCGTCATACCCGCCCAGGCTTCCCCGGCCAGGCGGGATGCGTAAAGGCATTTCCCCACGTAAAAAAAAAAAAAAAAAAAAAAAAAAAAAAAAAAAAAAAAAAAAAAAAAAAAAAAAAAAAAAAAAAAAAGGTTAGGTTGGGGCGCTAGGTCGGGTAAGGGGCGCTAGGTCGGGTAACCTCCACGTATGTCCGGGCTCTTCCAATCCCTCTGGATCCTCGCGGATCCGCAGGGAAGGGAAGGGCCTTGGCTGGTGCGCCCTGGAGGCAACGGTAAGTGATCCTGTCCGGGGATCGCTTACCGGTGCTACCAATAACCCGACACCGGGGGGGAAGGGGTTGGACGCTCCCAGCATGCCTCAGCTCATCTGAGGTGGCAAGGGATGCGGCCGCTTTAGCCCGGTTGGGCAGCGGTGGCGGTGCAGACGCACCAGTGGCCGTCTTCTGGCGGCGTGGGATGGCGGACCTTCAAGGCCTGCGGCGCGGCGGGTCCGGCGGTCACCTTCGTGCGGCTGCTGGATGAGTTTCGGCTCCCCGTCGGGCAACCCGTAACCCGCACTGAGCGGACCGGGGGCGCTGCTCATTGAGAGTAGCGCCACGTGGAAGAAAACCACTATAATAAATTACCCTAATCCTAAGGTGTGACAGGCGTGCCGATGGGATGCATGGCTGGGGGGAGCCCAGTCACAAACGTCAGAGGGGGGGCATACCTCCTATAAAAAATAGCTTAAATATGAGTGGCCATAAAGAAAAACTACCCCAGGAGGTTCCAATCCTCCGTGTCACCACAGAACGAGCAACTGCCCGTACTGTGGCGACATGCTGCCCGTCGTATTCTGGGGGGGCACCCCACTCAAGACCCAATACCGACGACCACAGCTTTGTTGTACCGGACACCGATAGAGCGGGAGCTTTTGAGGACGGAGGCGGAACCGACTCGACCCAGGGGATGGACGTTGGTGGCACAGCGGCAGAACTGGGCCCCTTAAGGGCGCTCACTGAAACCCAACACCCCAGCAAAGAGGAGGGACAAGTAAGGGAGGAGGTTTTTCGCCCTCGCACCACACTCGCACGTTCACCAGTGCAAAGGGAGGGCAGTCCACGTATCGACCTACACTCGGCCGCGATTCAAATTGTGCCGAAAGGTCATACCAGCGGTCCAGCACGTGATAGCTCTGGCCGCTTTATTTCGCGGGGGGAAGGCGTGAGATGCCCCTTGATGGAAACCCCAAACGACGAGTGTGCACCGGCGATGCAGCTGGAGGGAGGGCGAGAAGTCCGCTTCAAGAGGATCCCCAAAGTGCTGTTGACCCGGCTAAAAGAGGGAGAGGGAAATGCGACTCCCGGGGATTCGGCGCCAGATACGGACGAGACGATGTATACTGTACAATCGGACTCGCCTGCTGACGTCGGTGCCGACTTGGAAGAGCAGCGGCCATCCTTTGGTACTGAAACGAGTGAGCCGCAGCCGAAGACTGGAGCAAGGGGTAGGAGACAAACGCGCAAATACGTGCTCACCCCGTTCAAATTTAAAAGCCAAATGAAGACGAAGGGATCGTCCGTTGACTCCCCAGAGCCCCGGTCGGAGGCGGAGGACTTCCCGGGGCCGCTGGTGGCAAAGGCACTTTCTGGCAGTTTCTGGCAGGCACCCAGAAAAAGACCTCGCCTCCAGGCCAACGAAGGCGAGGAGGAGGACGAGTCCAGCCAGTCCGCGGCAGGTGACAACTCACCTCCGGTGACGGCGGGTAAATCCCGCTCGCCCGCGGAAACGGCGAAGGAGGAATTCCGTCGCCAAGCGGCAGAACAGGCAGGGGCGGAGGTGGCAAAGAAGAAGAAAGTTATCCGCATGAGGCCTACTGGCGAGCGTAGGACAACGCAAGCGCCTCACTTGGAGAACCAGCTGGCCTCCGAACTCCTCACTCAAATGGAGAACTGCACTGCAATTATTAAAGAAGTTATAGCCACATCAGGCAACTTGAAGGGTACCCACCAGCGAAAGCTGAAAGACGCGGTAGCGGGGTACATGGACGCTGCCCGGGTTGTGGTCAATCGGACTTCCTCCGAAGAGGTCATAAAGCTCGAGGCGGTTAACGAGCGCCTACAAGCTCAAATAACAGAGCTTCGAAAAGAGATCGAGGAGATGCGGAATGAGCTCCGGCAGGCTAGGCCCGCTCCCCCTCCGCCAGCATCTTCGCAAGAGGAAACTGAACGGGACATAATGGTCAAGGTGGGGACCATGGTGAACGCTCGGCTGGAAGCCTTAGAGGATAGGCTTCTTCCATCGAAGGTTGTGCGGCCGCCACTTGCTGCGGAAAAGAAGAACCAGGCGGTAGCGGCCACTAAACATGCAGCCAAAAGCAGGCAGGATGCACCGCCCGCCTCAACCCCGGCAGACCAAAGCCTCGTTGGTCCTAGCGGGTCGAGCACGGCGAAGCCTAAAGGGCCCCCTCCGGCTTCCGAAACCGGCAAGAATGGAAAAAGAAAAAAGGCCAATAAGGGCAAGAAAAAAGCTACAGCGGCTCAACCCGTGGAACTACCGCACGAGCCCCGCCCGCTGCCACCCGCGCCGGCGTCCATGAAAGAAACTTGGACCGACGTCGTCGGAAAGGGTAAACGAAAAACTTCCGCGCAGGGAAAAGTGCCTCAGCCCAAGGCCAAACAGACCCGAAAACTACGGGTACCACGTTCAGCCGCTGTCGTGCTGACGGTGATACCAGGAGAGGGTCAGCCCACCTATGGGGATATTATAAAGGAGGCGCGATCGAAGATTGACCTCAAAGCTCTGCAGATCGAGGGAGTCCGGTTTAAACGGGCGATCACCGGAGCGACCATCATCGAGGTGCCCGGGGCAACAGGTGGCGAGAAAGCGGATGCTCTTGCAAACAAACTGAGGGAAACGCTAAGCAGCAGCGTCGTACAGGTCTCGAGACCCACGAAATGCGCGGAAATGCGGATCTCGGGCCTGGACGACTCAGTTACACCTGAAGACGTCAAGGACGCAATCTTGAAAGCTAGTGGGTGCCCTGTTGAGTTGGTTAAGTGCGGCGAAATTCGTCAAGGCTTTTCAGGACTCGGTACTGTATGGGTCCGCTGTCCAGTTATGGCAGCCAAAAAACTGTCCGACAGCGGGCGTTTACTCGTAGGATGGGTCTCAGCACGAGTACAACTGCTGGAAGCCAAACCTATGCGCTGCTTCCGATGCCTCGAGGTGGGGCATGTCCGTGCCCAGTGCCGAGCACAGGAGGACCGAAGTGACTCATGCTACCGATGTGGCCAGCCCGGCCACAAGGCGGCCACGTGCACTGCCACGCCTCACTGCGCGGTATGTGCAGCGGCCAAAAAACCGGCAGGACACGCCGTAGGGAGCAAATTGTGCACCGCTCCCAAAAAGAAGGGGAAGTTCAGCAAGAGTCCACGAGACGCCCTGCCAGACGCCCACTCGCCCGCCAATGTGGCAGCTCAGGCCGAGGTGTCAATAGAAATGGAGGTATCATAATGGCACTTTCGGTCCTGCAGACGAACCTCAACCACTGCGCTAGGGCTCAGGACCTCCTGTTCCAAAGCATGGCGGAGTGGTTGACACACGTGGCTATTGTTTCCGAGCCCTACTTTATCCCCCAAAGGGACAATTGGGCTGGGGACCACGACGGCTTGGTCGCGATAGTCACACAAACGGCGGTTGGCTCTCCACCGTTCACGAGGGTGGAGAAAGGAAGAGGCTTCGTAGCTGTTGTCATTGGAGGCACCCTGGTGGTCGGTGTTTATTTTTCGCCTAACAGGACCCTGGCTGAATTTGAGTCTTTCCTAACGGACCTGGGATCGCTTATTACGCGAAGCCACCCAAACTCCGTGCTCGTTGCTGGGGACCTCAACGCCAAGTCCGTGGCTTGGGGATCCCCCTCAACGGACGTGCGTGGACGCGAACTGGAGGAGTGGGCCATCACAACGGGCCTGGCCGTGGTTAACACAGGGTCGGTAAACACGTGCGTGCGGCAACAGGGTGGCTCCATTGTGGACGTGACGTTCGCCAATGCCGCCCTGGCGCGCCGTGTACAGGGCTGGGAAGTGCTCGAGGGCGTGGAGACGTTGTCCGATCACCGGTACATCCGGTACAGCGTCTGCACGCCATCGGATAATACAAGTGGCTCAATTAACCGGTCCCTGAGCGGAGAAGGACCACGTTGGGCATTAAAACGCCTTGACAGGGATTTGCTCGACCTTGCCGCAGGCGTCGAGGCCTGGAACCCGATCCCCGAGGGCCCAGTAGATGTGGAAGAAGAGGCGCGAGCGCTCGGTGAAACGATGATAAACCTTTGCGACGCAGCAATGCCCCGAGTAAAACCTCTTCCTCCAAAACGCCAGGTCTATTGGTGGTCAGCCGAGCTTAACCAACTCCGACAGTCATGCGTCGCCGCGAGACGCATTTATAGCCACCAGCGGAGGCGTCGACGCAGAGATCACGCACAGGAGGCGGAACTCTATGCGACATACATCCAGCGCAAGAAAAGCCTACAAGTGGCTATTAGCAAGGCGAAGGAGGGCTCCCAGCGGGAGATGCTGGATACCGCTCAACAGGGACCCGTGGGGCCGTCCATATAAAATGATCCGAAGCAAGCTCCAGCCCCCTGGGTAACCACCCCTGACGCGAAGTCTCGAACCAAACTTGCTGCGGAACGTGGTCCGCGGCCCTGTTCCCGACCAGTGAGGGTTTTACCCCGCCAGCAATGGCGCCGCCAACGGCACCCGGGGACGATGAGGTGGACGTTCCTAGCGTGTCTAGCGGTGAACTGGGAGCAGCGATCCTTAGGCTGAAGGGGAAAAACACAGCCCCTGGACCCGACGGAATCCCAGGACGCGCCTGGGTCTTGGCCAATAATGCGTTGGAGACAAGATTGCTCAAGCTTTTAAACGGCCTGCTTCGAGCAAGCTATTTTCCCCCCGTCGGTGGAAGGTTGGCAAACTTGTCCTCCTTAGGAAGGAAGGGCGCCCAGCGGACTCACCGGCTGCATACCGCCCCATTGTTCTGCTTGATGAGGTGGGCAAGCTGTTTGAGCGCATCATCGCTACCCGCCTCATCAAGCACCTTATTCGCATCGGCCCGGATGTAGCAGACTGCCAGTACGGCTTTCGCGGTGGTCGCTCAACCGTAGATGCCATCCTCCGCGTAAAAGAGCTAGCGAACAAGGCGGTGTCCGAGAAAGAGGTGGTGTTGGCGGTGTCCCTTGACATCGCCAACGCCTTTAATAGCCTGCCGTGGGGATGTGTGATGGAGGCGCTGCGGTACCACCAAGTGCCCGCGTACTTGAGGCACATGGTCGGCGCGTACCTCTCTGAGAGGTACGTAATCTACCCAGGTCGGGAGGAATGGGGAAGGCACCGAATGTCTTGCGGTGTTCCACAGGGGTCGGTCTTGGGCCCACTTCTGTGGAACATCGGTTACGATTGGGTCCTGCGCGGCGCAAATCTTCCAGGCGTCAATTTGACATGCTATGCAGATGACACGCTGGTGACAGTGCGCGGGAAAACGCACCGGCATGCCGGTATTTTGGCTACAGCAGGCGTAGCGCACGTGGTCGATCGCATCCGGCTGTTGGGGCTAAAGGTAGCGCTCCAAAAATCGGAAGCGATATGCTTCCACGGTCCTCGGAATGCACCACCGCCGGATGCGCACATTGTGGTGGGTGGTACCAGGATAAAAATCGAGTCCACCATGAGGTACCTGGGCCTAACTCTCAACAGCCGGTGGAGCTTCCATGCCCACTTTAAGGGCCTGGTGCCCAAGCTGCTGAAAGCCGCTGGCGCTCTGGGGCGTATACTCCCAAACACGGGGGGGCCCAAAGCGTCGTGTAGGCTGCTATATATGGGGGTCCTAAGATCTATGGCCCTCTATGGAGCCCCCGTATGGGCGGACACCCTGCAGCGACAGGAAATCGCCCTGCTGCGAAGACCACAACGGGTGATTGCCACTAGAATGATACGGGGATATCGAACAATATCATATGAGGCGGCATGCGTGCTGGCTGGGTCGCTTCCCTGGGACCTGGACGCGAGGGCCCTTGCGGCGGTTTATCGCTGGCGCAAGGAGGCGCACGGTCGTGGCGACTCACCAGCACCGAGTGAGATGGAGGGACGCAGGGAAGCTGCACGCGTCGGGATGGTGGCAATATGGAGGGAGAGGCTGGCACAACCTAGTGCGGGCCTCAAGACCATCCAGGCAGTTCGACCAATGTTCGAGCAGTGGCTGGACCGGCCCCATGGCGCAATGACCTTCCGGCTGACGCAGATACTCTCGGATCACGGGTGCTTCGGAAAGTATCTGCGTCGCATAGGGCGAGAGCCGACGGCAAAGTGCCACCACTGCGACAACTGCCCGGAAGAGACGGCCCAGCACACGCTGGAGTTGTGCCCAGCCTGGGACGCAGAGCGACGGACATTGTGCGCCGCAATAGGCCATGACCTCTCGCTGCCCACTGTAGTCCGCAGAATGGTGGAAAGGAAAATAGCATGGAAAGCGGTCCTTGCCTTCTGCGAGACAGTCATAGAGAAGAAAGAGGCAGCCGAGAGACAGAGGGAGGCAACTTCCAATGATCCCGGCCGCCGACGGCGAAATGGGAGAAGGCGGCGAGCCTACGATCACCACCTGCCCCCTTAACAGGAGCCAGGGCCGGCAGGCTTGGGGAAGTCTGTCGGCCGAGCAACAAACTGGCCCGCGATGGCGTTGCGCGTGCTTCAGCGCGCCACTCGGAAATCGTCGGCGGAGGGGCTGAACATCTCACCCTCCTACCACAGAGCTTGGGGCCGTCCACCAGGCCAACCACCGCCGGGTCGCGGAAGAGTGCTTCGGCGTGCCCGTAACCCGGCAATAAGGTGATGAGTGGGAACACCGTGGGGTTTTAGACGGTAGTCCGGGCGGTTCCCGGGAGCCCGTCATACCCGCCCAGGCTTCCCCGGCCGGGCGGGATGCGTAAAGGCATTTCCCCACGTAAAAAAAAAAAAAAAAAAAAAAAGGTTAGGTTAGGTTAGGTTAGGTGGGCTGGTAGACCTCCTTGTGGTGCACCCTGGGAGGGGGGAGATAGCCGCTCAGTTGCGCGTTCGCTGTCTTCCCTCTGCTAACTACCAGTCACAGTCGTGGAGATGCAGTCGAGTTCACTCCTGCGTGGGCCTTAGTGCCGTGTTCGGTGTTGGCCGCTCCCAGCATGCCTCAGCTCATCTGAGGTGGCAAGGGATGCGGCCGTCTTTGCCCGTGGGCAGTGGTGGCGGTGCGGACGCACCTTTCACCTTTGGGGCCCTTTGTCGAGGGCCAGTGGCCGTCTTCGGGCGGCGTGGGATGGCGGGCCTGCAAGGCTCGCGGCGCGGCAGGTCTGGCGGTCGCCCTCGTGCGACTGCTGGTTGAGTTTCGGCTCCCCGTCGGGCAACCCGTAACCCGCATTGAGCGGACCGGGGGCGCTGCTCATTGAGAGTAGCGCCGCGTGGAAGACAACCACCATAATAAATCACCCCAATCCCAAGGTGAGCGGATCGTGCCGATGGGATGCATGGCTGGAGGGAGTCCAGTCCCGAGCGTGCGGGGGAGCTCACCCCCGAAAAAAGAGACAACGATGTAGAGGCATTGTGGGAACATGGAAATAAAAAGCAGTTTCGATTATCTCCGGGCGGGTAACCAACCCCGTCCATCCGCTGCGGCGGATGGCTGCCCCGTCGTATACGGAGGGGGCAAAAACTGCTTCGTAGGCCGGCCAGATGCCGGCCTCCGTGAACACGACCTTGGCTTTTCCATTCCGGACTACGATTTCGCAGGCGCCTTAAGGCTGAGAGGCGGCAAAGGGGAGACGCACCCCAAGACAGACGAAGGCGAACCCGGCTCGGCTCAGAGCGGGAGTACGAGTACAGCTGACACGGCAGTGGAAGCGAGCGTCTTCCGCCCTCGAGTCACCCTTGCACGTTCCCCAGTGCAAGGGGAGGACAGCCCTCGGCTTGACTTGAACGCGCCCGCGATCCAGATCGCGCCGAAGGGGCATACCAGCGGCCCAGCCCGCGACAGTTCAGGCCGTTTCATACAGCGAAGGCAGGACATTGACCGCTCCGTGGAGGAGGTCCCGAGGTCGCTCCAACAGGTGGCCTTTTTTGCGGAGAGGGAGGATGCCCCAGAAGAGGAGTGCGCGTTGGCACCTTTGCGGGAGGGTGGGGAAGAAACCTGCTACAAAAGGGTAGCCCGAGTAGTGTTGACCCGGCTGGAAGAGGGGACCGTAAATAGGGGAAAAGGGGGTGAAGACACGAACGGAAGCATGCACATAGGGCAACCCGTCTCGGCCGCCGGAGTCAGTGCCGGCTCAGAAGCACAGCGGCTGTCCCCCGGTGATGGGGCGAGTCCTCCGCGGCCTCGAGCTATCGCAACTGGGGGTGGGAGGCGGGCACGCAAATACGTGCTCACTCCCTTTAAATTCGGAGACTCAACGGAGGTGTGGGAGTCGTCCGTGGACTCCCCAGTGCCCCGTTCGGACGCAGAGGACTCCCCGGTACCGGTGGTGGTGAATGCGCCAGACAAAGCGAAGAAAGGCGCCAACTCCCTCGGGGCGGATGCCAAGCCATCGCGTGGAAGGCTCTGGCAGGCGCCCCGAAAGAGGCGTCGCCTCCAAGACGACGAAGACGAGGAGGACGAGTCGAGCCAATCCACGGCGAGTGGCAGCTCACTGTCGGTGTCGAGGGGGAAGGGCCACCCACCCGCCGACATGGCGAAAGCCAAAGCGGCATATAAAGCCGCTAGGGACGACCTGCGACTCCAGGCTGAGAGTGAGCTGGCCATCTTTAATCAGGCGGTGGAAATGGCAGAAAATGAAGGAGCCGACCGCCTTATGGACCCGTCGGCGTCAATTCCAGTCCTGCAACAGAGAGGCAGCCCGCCAACGACTGGGCAATATTATTATGCTGGCCTAGCTAGTGCTGAGGCAGCCCTGAGTGCTGCAAACCAGGAGGAGAGGAGGCCTGCGGATAAAAAGGAGATTTCGGGGGCGAGTAGGAGGGCGCGAGTCGGATCAGCCCGGCCGCCAAATATGGCGAGCGGTGATGCCTTGGCCTCAGAGCTGAGAGGAAGGGTTTTTGGTAATGCTGACTTGATAAGTACCATTGCGGTCAAGTCAAAGCATCTGAAGGGGACGTTTGTCAGGGACCTGAAGGATTCAGCTGAAGCCATTAAGTCTGATTAAGTTAAGAGTTAAGAGGACGCAGTCGGAGGAGACCCTGAAGCTTCAGGCTGCTAACGAGCGCTTGCAGATGGAGCTAGCCATAGTTCGGAGGGAGTTCGAGGAGCTTCGGAGGGAGATCCATGGGCAGCGCGTGCAAGTTGCTCCGTCGATGACGGTAGATAGGACCGCAGAAGTGCCTCCATCGCTGCCTCCACCGCCTCCCAAAAAGGCCACTAGGCGCCCAGCCGTGTCGCGACAAGCTGATATGGAGGCTTGCGACATAGAGAATATCATCCGCGCCGTCTCAGTCCAAGTGGGAGCAATGATAAATGCCCGCTTCGATGGCCTGGAGAAGGAGGGCCGTCTCCTGCCGGCACAAAACCCCCGCCCGCCTCTGAGCAAAAAGGTCGACACAACTGCCCCAACGACATTGATGCCTCCGGCAAATGACGCGCCCAAAAGAGGTCCACCGACTCACACGGAAGAGCCCCAAACAAGTGGTAATAAGGGCAAAGGCAAGAGGAAAGGAAAGGCGAAGGGCAAGAGCACTCCTGCTTCAACACAAGAGACTCGCCAGGACATGGCAGCCTCGCACTCGCAACCCACACCCTCTTCGACAAAAGAAGAAGGCTGGCAGAAGCAGGGGGCCCGAAAGGCCCATAATAAGAAGAAAGCCAGGGCCGTTTCTCAGCCAAAGAACCAAACACTAGGAGCCAAGCGGCCAAAGAAACAGCAAAAGCTGGTGCCTCCTCGCTCGTCAGCTGTAGTCTTGACGCTGCACCCGGAGGCTGTAAAAGAGGGGGTCACGTACGCCAACGTATTGGCGGAGGCCAAAAGCAAGGTGGACCTCAAAGCGTTGGGGATCACAGCCTTGAAAATAAGGCGCGGCGTCACTGGAGGTGCAGTACTGGAGGTGTCAGGAACCACCAGTAGCGGCAAGGCCGACGAGCTGGCTAAGGCGCTGAGCGACAAGCTAGGTAAGGATACTGTCCGTATCACGAGGCCCGTCAAGTGTGCAGAAATCCGCTTGGCTGAGCTGGATGACAGTATCACGCCAGGGTCGGTCACGGGAGCGATTGCACTCGTCGGCAATTGCACCGCTGACCATATAAAAACGGGCGAGATCCGGCGGGGCCCTCGGGGACTGGGCACGGTCTGGGTGCGCTGCCCTGTATCAGCGGCCAAAAAGGTTGTCCAGGGTGGGCGCCTCCAACTCGGCTGGGGTCTCTCAGCTCGAGTCAAACTGTTAGACGAGAGGCCTCTGAGGTGCTTCAAGTGCCTGCAGATGGGGCACGTAAGAGCCAAGTGCACAGCCGAAGAAGACCACAGTGAGTTATGTTACCGGTGCGGTCAACAGGGACATAAGCGGTCGGCTTGCTCAGGGTCGCCTTGTTGCGTTCTGTGCGATGCTGCGGGAAAGCCTGCGGACCACCAAATTGGGTCTAAGGCGTGTACGAATCCCCGCACAAAGAAGGCGAAGCGCGCTGGCGATGGCCCCCGGGCCCCCTCGCAGAGCGCTGCACCCTCCTCGTGCATATCAGAGGAGACTGAGATGGAGGTAGTGTCTGAGAATAAATAAATGGCCCTCCTTAAAATTCTGCAGACGAACCTCAACCACTGCGCACGGGCCCAAGATCTTTTGTCCCAGTCCATGGCGCAGTGGGGGATCCATGTGGCGGTGGTGGCGGAGCCTTATTGGGTTCCGCCACGCGACAACTGTGCGGCGGACCTTGATGGGGCCGTCGCCTTGTGGTCTGGAGGGAGCACCTTTGAGCGCGTCTCAAAAGGTAACGGGGTTGTGTCGGCAAGCTGTGGCGGGGTCACCTTCATCGGAGTCTATTTCTCCCCGAACCGCTGTCTGGCTGACTTCGAGCAGTTCCTCCTAGAGCTAGAGACTCGGGTTGGACAACTAAATGGCCGCGGTCCATTGGTGGTGGCCGGCGACTTCAACGCGAAGTCCACGGAATGGGGGGCCCCGGTGACGGACGTGCGCGGCGCGGTTCTGGAGGAGTGGGCGGTAGCGTCGGGCCTAGTCTTGGCCAACAGGGGTGCAGTTAACACGTGCGTGCGGCAACAGGGTGGCTCTATCGTGGACCTCACGTTCACAAATGCCGCCCTGGCACGCCGTGTCCAGGACTGGAGGGTGCTAACTGACGTGGAGACGTTGTCGGACCACCGTTATATCCGGTTCGACATCACTGCGTCCCCAGCTACTGCAAACGGTCCTACTCACCCTAGAGGGCCGATCACTGGCAGCGGCCCGCGCTGGGCGCTTAGCAAATTAGACCGGGAACGGCTCAAAGAGGCGGCAATAGTCCAGGCTTGGCTGCCTGTGCCTGACGGCGAAGTGGACGTCGAGGTTGAAGCGTCATGGTTTCGAGGAGCCATAACGGACGTCTGCGATGCGGCAATGCCGCGCGCTCAGCCTCCCCCACGACGCACTAAGGTGTACTGGTGGACTGCTGAACTCGCGCAGCTGCGCGAAGGCTGTACAGCCATGCGGCGCCAGTACACCAGACTGCGGAGACGGCGGCGCAGAGATGAGGAGGCGGAACGGGCCACATATGCCTTGCTGAAGACTGCCAAGGACTCCCTCAAAGTCGCCATTGGACGCGCCATAGATGCGGCAAGAGAAGAGTTCTTGGCAACATTAAATGCGGACCCCTGGGGCAGGCCCTATAAGCTTGTACGCGACAAACTGCGGACATGGGTCCCCCCTCTCACAGAGACCCTCCAGCCGGAGTTTCTCAACCAGGTGGTTGAAACCCTGTTTCCTGGCGGAGGAAGTGACAGACCGCCGGTGATGGAGCCGCCAAATGTGGAGGAGTTTGAGGAAGAGGCGTCGCCCGTCACGCCTGGCGAGCTTGGGGCAGCGGTGCTGCGGATGCGGGCCAAAAACACGGCCCCGGGACCGGATGGAGTGCCCGGACGAGTGTGGGGCCTCGCGATAAGTGAGATGGAGCAGCGCATGCTACGCCTCTTTACAGCGTGCATGGTGCAGGGCCGATTCCCCGTAGCATGGAAAACGGGGAAGTTAGTCCTGCTGAAGAAAGAAGGTAGACCGGCTGACTCGCCATCGACATACAGACCGATCGTCCTGCTGGACGAGGTGGCGAAGCTACTAGAGCGCGTCATAGCTTCCCGCCTCAACGGGCACCTGCGGAGTGTGGGGCCGGACCTAGCCGAGAACCAGTTCGGGTTCCGCAGCGGCCGCTCCACGGTGGACGCCATCCTAAGCGTGCGTGAACTGGCACAGGAGGTCGTCTCCCAGGGTCACGTGGTGCTGGCGGTGTCTCTGGACATCCGCAACGCCTTCAACACCTTACCCTGGGAGACTATCCATGAGGCGCTCAGGTATCACAGGGTGCCCCGGTATCTTAGACAAATAATTCGGGCGTACCTCAATGAGCGGGCGATCGTGTGGCCGGGACAAGGAACGTGGGACAGGAAGCAGATGCAGTGCGGCGTCCCGCAGGGGTCGGTCTTGGGGCCACTTTTATGGAACGTGGGGTATGACTGGGTTCTGAGGGGGGTAAACCTTCGCGGAGTCAGCGTATTTTGCTACGCTGATGACACGTTGGTGACGGCCAGGGGACCCAGCTTTCGTGATGCCGCCGTCCTGGCGACGGCCGGAGTGGCACAAGTGGTCGGCCGCATCAGGGAACTGGGATTGGAGGTTGCTCTCCAAAAATCGGAAGCTATTTGCTTCTATGGGCCTCGGAGAGCACCTCCAGCAAATGCCCATATCATGGTGGGAGGCGTTCCAATTGTTATCAAGCCGGCGCTGCGATATCTCGGCGTCGTGCTTGATAGCAAATGGAACTTCAGGGCTCACTTCGAGCGTCTGGCCCCGAAGTTGATGGGAGCGGCGGCTGCGCTGGGGCGGATACTACCCAACCTGGGAGGACCGAAGGCGTCGTGCCGCCGCCTCTACGCGGGAGTGGTGCGGTCGATGGCCCTATACGGTGCCCCGGTCTGGGCTGACGCTCTCAATGGCCGGAACGTCGCCTTATTGCGAAAACCGCAGAGAGCAATGGCACAGAGGGCAATACGGGGGTATCGCACCGTATCGGCGGAGGCTGCGTGCGCACTAGCGGGGACCCTACCCTGGGACATCGATGCCAGGGTGCTGGCCGACGTGTACCGATGGCGAAGGGATGAACGGGGAAACGGGAACTGGCCGGCCCCGTTAGAAATAGAGGCTCGCCGTAACGAGCTCACTCAGAGAGCGATGGTGGTCTGGGCACATCGGCTCGAGCAGCCGACAGCTGGCCTCCGCACAATACAGGCAATCCGCCCTGTACTGAGAGAATGGACTGAGAGGGAACACGGGGCTTTAACATTCAGGCTGACCCAAATCCTATCGGGCCATGGCTGTTTTGGGAGGTTCCTGTGGAAGGTCGTGGGGAGGGAGCCGACCCCCGTGTGCCATGACTGTGGTGCACCCGAGGACACCGCCCAACACACCCTGGCCGAGTGTCGAGCGTGGAGCGACCAGCGCCTGCTGCTCGTGGCTGAGGTGGGACCGGACCTCTCGTTGCCGGCGGTGGTGGCGGCAATGGTCCAGAGCCGAGAGGCGTGGGACACAGTTCTCTCCTTCTGCGAAGATGTGATGGCGCAGAAGGAGCAGGCTGAGCGCGACCGGGAAACCGCAGCGGAAGCGGATCCCGCTCGCCGCCGAAGACCGGGGCGAAGACGCGCTGCGCACGAGCGCCGATTACCGCCCTGAGGGGGGCTAGCAGACAGTGGACAAGAGGGCGTCCGCTGCACTACGTCAGAGCCCTCGAGACGAGAGGCACACCGACGCAAAGCAAAGTGCGCCTCACAAAATGCCGGAAGGGACGGAGCGTTATCTCCCCCCCTTGAAGTCTTGAAGCCTACTTCACAAGTGGGCAACCGCTGGCGGGGACGCGGATGAGTGCGCGAGCGTCCCCGTGTCCCCGCCGTTTTTAGCGGCGAAGCGGCGCAAGTGGGGTTTTAGTGGGTATTCTGCATATTTTACACCCAGGGAGTCCCACATAACCCGGCCTCCCTCTACAAGGCCGGGTATGCGTAAAGGCATTTCCCCACTATAAAAAAAAAAAAAAAAAAAAAAAAAAAAAAAAAAAAAAAAAAAAAAAAAAAAAAGGTTAGGTTGGATGGCGGCCGCCTGCGGGTGCATCGATAAGGGTTGCTGGGGAAGCGGTTCAGGTTAGGCCCCATATCAAATATTTGGGGCTTATCCTGGACCGCAACTGGAAGTTCGGGGAGCACTTCCGCCAACTCGCTCCCAGAATAATAGCGGCTGCTTCGGCCTTGGGCAGGCTGCTGCCCAACGTGGGAGGGCCGTCCGTTACGTGCCGCCGCCTGTACGCGGGGGTCGCCCGGAGCATGGCCCTGTACGGGGCCCCAATTTGGGTAGACTCCCTAAGTGCGGCAAACAAGGCCCTACTCAGGAGGCCCCAAAGGGTGGTGTCCATCCGTATTTGTAGGGCCTACGTGACGGTGGCGTGGGCAGCAGCGTGTGCGCTGGCGAGCACTCCCCCATGGGAGTTTGACGCCGAGATGCTCGCCGAAGCGCACAGGGAGCGGGTAGGTTGGAGGGCTACCGGGGAGTTTCCAGCTCCGGAAGAAATAAGGGCCATGAGAAGGCGGACAGAGCTGAGGTTAAGGGAAAAGTGGAAGGACGACCTCGAGGACTCTCCCTATGGAGTCCGCACCATAGGGGCACTCCTCGGGTCGTTCGATAGATGGCTGGACAGGGAACATGGCAAGGTGGGGTTCAGACTGACGCAGATAATGACCGGACATGGCTGCTTCGGTCATTATCTGCACAAAATAAAGAGGGAGGAGAGCCCCACCTGCCATGAGTGCGGGGCGGAGGATGACACGGCCCAGCACACTCTGCAACACTGTGCTCGCTGGGAGCAGGAGCGACGAAACCTAATAGCAGCCATCCAGACGGACGATCTCTCGCTGCCGAACATTGTGGCTGTGATGTTGCGTGGCGAGAGATATTGGGAAGCAATAGCCTCCTTCTGCGAATCAATCATCTCGCAGAAGGAGGCCGCGGAGAGGGAGCGCGAAGATAGTGCGGACGCGCTCCCGCTCCGACGCAGACGAAGGGGTAGAGGACGCGCACGGTATGCTGCCGCAGGCCGCGTCCTCCCCCAGTAGGGTTTGTGGGTACAACCCACATAGTACGGTCGTACATGTTTGAGGGGAGGGTCAAAGCGTCCTGACCTTCCCCTCCTTTGGCGCGGGTGCCCTGGCACAAATTCTCCAGGGCCGCCGGGGGGCGTCGTGGTGAAATGTTCGCGATCCCATGGCGCCCCCTTAACGGCAGAGCGGGTGACGCCGGTGTGTTTTTAGTGGGTATGCTCCTCCCCTCCCTCTGACTAGCAGAGGGGGTTGCGGGATGGAGTGAGTCCCACATAACCCCCGAAAGGCCTCGCGGCTGGGGGTATGCGTAACAGCATTTTCACACCGTCAAAAAAAAAAAAAAAAAAAAAAAAAAAAAAAAAAAAAAAAAAAAAAAAAAAAAAAAAAAAAAAAAAAAAAAAAAAAAAGGTTAGGTTAGGTTAGGTTAGGTTAGGTTAGGTTAGGTTTTTTTTTTTTTTTTTTTTTTTTTTTTTTTTTTTTTTTTTTTTTCCTGTATTCTCCAACATGATCGGAGGCTATGTTTACATTTTCTCATTCATTCCAGTTCTCGCTGTTATTCCTCTCGCACTTTCATTCTGCATACGTGTCTTTCTTCCATACATCATCTTTAACACTTATTGTGGGTAGGATTCCCACCTATTCATTCCTATTCTACGCTATTCTACTATTTTAATGTGTTTTCAGGGGAAATAAATTACTCACGGTTTGTTTATTACCATTAGTCACATTTGGTTAGGTTAGGTTAGGTTAGGTTAGGTTAGGTTAGGTTAGGTTAGGTTAGGTTAGGTTAGGTTAGGTTAGGTTAGGTTAGGTTAGGTTAGGTTAGGTTAGGTTAGGTTAGGTTAGGTTAGGTTAGGTTAGGTTAGGTTAGGTTAGGTTAGGTTAGGTTAGGTTAGGTTAGGTTAGGTTAGGTTAGGTTAGGTTAGGTTAGGTTAGGTTAGGTTAGGTTAGGTTAGGTTAGGTTAGGTTAGGTTAGGTTAGGTTAGGTTAGGTTAGGTTAGGTTAGGTTAGGTTAGGTTAGGTTAGGTTAGGTTAGGTTAGGTTAGGTTAGGTTAGGTTAGGTTAGGTTAGGTTAGGTTAGGTTAGGTTAGGTTAGGTTAGGTTAGGTTAGGTTAGGTTAGGTTAGGTTAGGTTAGGTTAGGTTAGGTTAGGTTAGGTTAGGTTAGGTTAGGTTAGGTTAGGTTAGGTTAGGTTAGGTTAGGTTAGGTTAGGTTAGGTTAGGTTAGGTTAGGTTAGGTTAGGTTAGGTTAGGTTAGGTTAGGTTAGGTTAGGTTAGGTTAGGTTAGGTTAGGTTAGGTTAGGTTAGGTTAGGTTAGGTTAGGTTAGGTTAGGTTAGGTTAGGTTAGGTTAGGTTAGGTTAGGTTAGGTTAGGTTAGGTTCGGTTAGGTTAGGTTAGGTTAGGTTAGGTTAGGTTAGGTTAGGTTAGGTTAGGTTAGGTTAGGTTAGGTTAGGTTAGGTTAGGTTAGGTTAGGTTAGGTTAGGTTAGGTTAGGTTAGGTTAGGTTAGGTTAGGTTAGGTTAGGTTAGGTTAGGTTAGGTTAGGTTAGGTTAGGTTAGGTTAGGTTAGGTTAGGTTAGGTTAGGTTAGGTTAGGTTAGGTTAGGTTAGGTTAGGTTAGGTTAGGTTAGGTTAGGTTAGGTTAGGTTAGGTTAGGTTAGGTTAGGTTAGGTTAGGTTAGGTTAGGTTAGGTTAGGTTAGGTTAGGTTAGGTTAGGTTAGGTTAGGTTAGGTTAGGTTAGGTTAGGTTAGGTTAGGTTAGGTTAGGTTAGGTTAGGTTAGGTTAGGTTAGGTTAGGTTAGGTTAGGTTAGGTTAGGTTAGGTTAGGTTAGGTTAGGTTAGGTTAGGTTAGGTTAGGTTAGGTTAGGTTAGGTTAGGTTAGGTTAGGTTAGGTTAGGTTAGGTTAGGTTAGGTTAGGTTAGGTTAGGTTAGGTTAGGTTAGGTTAGGTTAGGTTAGGTTAGGTTAGGTTAGGTTAGGTTAGGTTGGGGCGCGAGACAGGTAACCTCCTCGAGTGTCCGGGCTCTACCAATACCTGTTGATCCGGTTGATCCGCAGGTAAGGGTAGAGTCTTGGCCGGTGCGTCCTGGAGGCACGGCAAGTGATCATTTAGTGGACCCTAAGTGATCACTTGTCGGGCTACCAATAACCTGTCAGGGGGGGAGGAGGGTATCGGACCAAGGACTTCTCCACGGAGAAATCCCCAGGTCCGACGAAGGTGGGCCGCTTCGGCGGCGTAGTGCGGTTCGAGGCACCGACCGTTTGCCTCGTCAAATATAACGGCCCCGTAATCCCGACTAGGCAGAGGGCCGATGATGTCCGGACCGGGGACTGTGAAGACCCCGCTTGCGGTAGGCTTGCAGTCGCGAGGAAGAAAACCTCTATAAAAAATTACACGGCCCACTGGGGGGCCGGCGGCTTCGGCTGCGGAGGGCTGCGGGGTAGGGGCGTTTGTCCTCCCGCTGGGCGCCGGGGTAGGGGCGTTTGTCCTCCCGATGCCGTGGCGCGGGTGGGACCAGATCACCGTGTGTCGGTGCTGGTCCCTAACCTTCCCGGGGTGTAGGGAGGTCGGTGCGGGAAGGCACACTGGTCATGCTACAGTGTGCCTTTTTGGTGAGGGTTCGCCTTAGGGCGATGGTGCCGGTGATGTCGTGGTGAAATGTTCGCGATCCCATGGCATCACCACTCGGGCACGGTGGAGGCAGCATCCCAGAGTTTTAGTGGGTAGGCTGGTCCTCGTTTGGACCGGAGAGTCCCACATAACTAATGCGTAATATCTGGCTTGTCCCCGCAGGCCTCATATTACGTATTGGTATGCGTAACGCATTTCTCTGGGTCAAAAAAAAAAAAAAAAAAAAAAAAGGTTAGGTTAGGTTAGGTTAGGTTAGGTTAGGTTAGGTTAGGTTAGGTTAGGTTAGGTTAGGTTAGGTTAGGTTAGGTTAGGTTAGGTTAGGTTAGGTTAGGTTAGGTTAGGTTAGGTTAGGTTAGGTTAGGTTAGGTTAGGTTAGGTTAGGTTAGGTTAGGTTAGGTTAGGTTAGGTTAGGTTAGGTTAGGTTAGGTTAGGTTAGGTTAGGTTAGGTTAGGTTAGGTTAGGTTAGGTTAGGTTAGGTTAGGTTAGGTTAGGTTAGGTTAGGTTAGGTTAGGTTAGGTTAGGTTAGGTTAGGTTAGGTTAGGTTAGGTTAGGTTAGGTTAGGTTAGGTTAGGTTAGGTTAGGTTAGGTTAGGTTAGGTTAGGTTAGGTTAGGTTAGGTTAGGTTAGGTTAGGTTAGGTTAGGTTAGGTTAGGTTAGGTTAGGTTAGGTTAGGTTAGGTTAGGTTAGGTTAGGTTAGGTTAGGTTAGGTTAGGTTAGGTTAGGTTAGGTTAGGTTAGGTTAGGTTAGGTTAGGTTAGGTTAGGTTAGGTTAGGTTAGGTTAGGTTAGGTTAGGTTAGGTTAGGTTAGGTTAGGTTAGGTTAGGTTAGGTTAGGTTAGGTTAGGTTAGGTTAGGTTAGGTTAGGTTAGGTTAGGTTAGGTTAGGTTAGGTTAGGTTAGGTTAGGTTAGGTTAGGTTAGGTTAGGTTAGGTTAGGTTAGGTTAGGTTAGGTTAGGTTAGGTTAGGTTAGGTTAGGTTAGGTTAGGTTAGGTTAGGTTAGGTTAGGTTAGGTTAGGTTAGGTTAGGTTAGGTTAGGTTAGGTTAGGTTAGGTTAGGTTAGGTTAGGTTAGGTTAGGTTAGGTTAGGTTAGGTTAGGTTAGGTTAGGTTAGGTTAGGTTAGGTTAGGTTAGGTTAGGTTAGGTTAGGTTAGGTTAGGTTAGGTTAGGTTAGGTTAGGTTAGGTTAGGTTAGGTTAGGTTAGGTTAGGTTAGGTTAGGTTAGGTTAGGTTAGGTTAGGTTAGGTTAGGTTAGGTTAGGTTAGGTTAGGTTAGGTTAGGTTAGGTTAGGTTAGGTTAGGTTAGGTTAGGTTAGGTTAGGTTAGGTTAGGTTAGGTTAGGTTAGGTTAGGTTAGGTTAGGTTAGGTTAGGTTAGGTTAGGTTAGGTTAGGTTAGGTTAGGTTAGGTTAGGTTAGGTTAGGTTAGGTTAGGTTAGGTTAGGTTAGGTTAGGTTAGGTTAGGTTAGGTTAGGTTAGGTTAGGTTAGGTTAGGTTAGGTTAGGTTAGGTTAGGTTAGGTTAGGTTAGGTTAGGTTAGGTTAGGTTAGGTTAGGTTAGGTTAGGTTAGGTTAGGTTAGGTTAGGTTAGGTTAGGTTAGGTTAGGTTAGGTTAGGTTAGGTTAGGTTAGGTTAGGTTAGGTTAGGTTAGGTTAGGTTAGGTTAGGTTAGGTTAGGTTAGGTTAGGTTAGGTTAGGTTAGGTTAGGTTAGGTTAGGTTAGGTTAGGTTAGGTTAGGTTAGGTTAAGTTAGGTTAGGTTAGGTTAGGTTAGGTTAGGTTAGGTTAGGTTAGGTTAGGTTAGGTTAGGTTAGGTTAGGTTAGGTTAGGTTAGGTTAGGTTAGGTTAGGTTAGGTTAGGTTAGGTTAGGTTAGGTTAGGTTAGGTTAGGTTAGGTTAGGTTAGGTTAGGTTAGGTTAGGTTAGGTTAGGTTAGGTTAGGTTAGGTTAGGTTAGGTTAGGTTAGGTTAGGTTAGGTTTTTTTTTTTTTTTTTTTTTTTTTTAAATCTATCTACCTCCAACATTATCGGAGCCTGTGTCTACTTTTATCATTCATACCAGTTCTCGCTTTTTCTCCTCTCGTACTTACATACTTCATACATGTTCTTTCTTGCATTCATCCTCTTTCGCACTCATGTGGGTGGGATTCCCACCTAATCTGTGTGGCTACAACTTTTTTATTTCTTGGGGTTTCAATGAGACAAAGTACTTTACTTTATTTAGGACAGGTTGCTTATGAGCATTTTTACACATTTTATATTTAACAATTTCTATTCTTTCAAATAAACTTATTCTATAAGCATCAATATGTTTATTTACATCTTTTCTTTTTCGTATCCTTACTTAATATATACTCACTATATACTAGGTAACATACTTTTCTTATGCTGTTTTATTTCTCATTTTAACCTTGTTTACAATTTCTTTACAGTAACTTAAGAATATGTCTCTAATATATTTATTTCCTATGATACAATGTAAATTAGTTCTGTCCAATGTTGTGTCTATTTTTTGTTCCAATTCAAATCTTTGTAAACCGAATATTGGGCAATGTAGAATAAGGTGGTCTATAGTTTCGTCGGAGTCAGGTTCGCACGCGCATGATGGACTCTCCTTACACTTGAAACGATTCAGGTATGAAGAGAATCCACCATGCCCGGTGAACAGTTGTGTAAGTGTGCTGTCTATGGTCAATTTACGGGTGATTTTATGTGCAGTGATCGCGTCAGGGAAGAAGATTTTTGTGACTGAGGCCGTTTCTTCTAATTTGTACCTTTTGCCCCATTCATGAAGGGTCTCTGTCCGGATGGTTCGTTTCATGAATGAGACTGGACATCGGTCGTAGTCCGCCTTCTTTTTTGATTTTAAGGCCGCTTCTTTTGCAAGGTAATCTGCTCTCTCATTACCCTCCAGCCCTATATGTGCTTTGATCCAAAACAAAAATACTTTCTTGTTTTGGAGTCGGCATCCCCGGAGGTTTTCCCTGGTTTCAACTGCTAGTGGGTGGGTAGAGTTGGGATTGGTGATCGTTTCCAGGGCGGCCCTAGAATCGCTGTAGATGCCCAGAGTGGTTTCCTTATGTTTTAGTGCTACTTCTGTCGCTTTGCATAGGGCTAGGAGTTCAGCCTGGTACACAGTACAGTAGGGCGACAGTGCAAGTTTGTGAGCTTTGGTCTCCTCGTTACCGTTCCAAACGGATACAGCCGCGCCAACCTTGCCCTCAATCTTGCTGCCGTCCGTGAAAATTCGCACTGCATAGTTGTTGTGCTGTGCGTACTGTTCATCGTTTCCCAGGTTTTCGAACTCCAGTCCCATTTGGTCTGCGGGATGTGGGGCTTGTATCCTCGGCGTCATCCTCTCCACTTTTCTGCCTCCCAACTCTTGTTGAGGTGCTCCCTTCTTGGCCATATATAGTGAGGCCGCCTCACGAACTCGAAGGTCCAGAGGGAGCACTCCTGTGAGCAGTAGTGCAGAGTTTAGTGACACCGTTCGGTACGCCTTACACATTTTCTGTACGAAACCTCTCTGGACCGCGCTCAGTTGTTTGCGAACTCCTAATTTATTGGCTGCTGGTGACCATGCCGCTGCTGCGTATAATATAATTGGCTCTACTGTCGCTACGTATATCGTTCGTATTATTTCTGGGTTTAAACCCCAGTTTACGCGCGCCGCCCTAGTTAATACCTTATAGATCCCTATGGCCTTTTTGCAGATGTTTGAGACGTGGGTGTTAAAGGTCAGCTTCTCATCTATGGTTAGGCCGAGAATCTTAACTTCATTGGACATTCCAATACTGACCCCTCCCATGTTCAGGCGCGGTGTGTCGTATTTTAATTTTTTGGTTAACAACATTGCACTGGTCTTATGAGGTGCGAACTTGAGTTTATTGTCAACACCCCACGCACGGACATGTTCGAGGGCAGCATTAGCCTGTCCTTCGATCTCTCGGGCCTCCTTTCCATCGAAGACCAACACCACGTCATCTGCAAAGGCCTGGCAGTAAAACCCCTGGTTCTCCAACTGCTTCAGGAGGGGATCCAGCAGGAGGTTCCATAGGATCGGCCCACCTATGGATCCCTGAACGCAGCCCTTCTCCGTTGCTCTTTTGTGCTTTTCCCCGGCGTACCTAACCTCCACGGTCCTATCGCTGAGGTAGCTGCTGATGACCCGCCTCAAGTTAACAGGACATTTTTCCTCTGCCAGTCTGGTTTTTATTGCCGGCCACCATGCGCTGTCGAAGGCGCCCTCGATGTCTAGCGATACTAGCGCAACTAATTTTTTATCATTTAGTTTCGCCCGTATACGCTCTATGAGCGCTACGAGGGCGTCTTCTGTGCTTTTTTGTGGCATAAAGCCGTACTGGTGAGTACTCATCCTGGGCAATATATAGAACTTGAGACGGTTCACCAACATCTTCTCATATATTTTTCCTAGAACGGGCAGGAGCCCAATTGGCCTGTAGGACTTTGGCGTGGTGTAGGTATCTTTGCCCGGCTTTCTTAGTACCACCACTATCGCTTCCTTCCATGACTTCGGGAAGTAATGGTGTGCCAGGCATTTATTTAGGAGAGCTAGAAAGTAAGCGGGGGCAGCATTGATCGCGTGAGAACAGATATCTGCGGTGAAACCCTCACCGCCGGGGGCCTTTTTTGGATTAAAGGACCTAGCCGCAGCGTTTAGTTCTTCCGGTGTAAACGGTGGATCATGTTCGTCACCATGTTCCTCCTCGTTTACTGTTTCGGCTGCGATTCGGTTATGGTGATGCTGTTCGTTTTCACCTTCTCTTGTGTCCTCGGGGTAAAAGGTCTCGGCCAAATGCCTCACGGAGTCTATTGCGCTCAGCGCTTTTCCCTCCTTTATCAGTGGAATATCTTCCTCCCTTTTTGTCGTCCTTTTGATCACCCTGTAAATGCCTTCCCACATTCCTTCTCTATCTTGCTTTTCGCAGAACCCCTTCCAACTTGCTGTTATTGCTTCCGTTACCGCCAATTGATATTTTTCTTTGTGTTTCAGGTACAGATTGACTACCATTTGTCTACGGTTTGGCGCTGCGTTCCTGATCCTTCGTTTCTTGATGGCAACTTCTTTCTTCAGGGCTGCAAGTTGCTCGGTCCACCACGGCGTGGTAAGTATTTCTTTTTTCTTTTTGTTAGGGATTGTTTGCTTACATGTTTTTGCTATTGCTGTATTTAGTTTTACTATTGTCTTCTCTAGTTCTACGTTATTGTTTATTTCGGTTAGTTTATCTTTTGTTAGGTCCTCTTGTTGCAAAATCAGGGGCAATTTTTCATGAAATTGCTCCCAATTTGCCTTTTTAGTGTTATAAATTCTAGTTGTACGTTCTATATTTTGCCCTGTTGATTTTTGCAGCTTTATGTCGAATATTATGCCGTTGTGATCGGAGCTCGTCAGCCCTTCTTCTACCCGCCATCCTTCTACTAGGCCCAGCATATCTTCTGTGCAAGCCGTGACGTCTATATGGCTACTGTAACGCTTACCGCCTCTTATGGTGTCGAAGGTTGGGGTTCTGCCTGAGTTTAGAATGTGGAAATTTATCTCTGCCAAGGTGCCGCAGAGCTGCTCTCCTCTTAGGTCCTCGCCTGTGCTGCCCCACCAGATGCTCTTTGCATTAGAGTCTCCTCCTACGATTAGCCTCGTGGGTCCCACCTTTTGCTGTACTTGTATGATTTTTTCTAAGTACTGATCCATGGGTTCATCTGGCTCAAAGTAAAAGGATACCAGTGCGACAGACCATTCTTTTGTTTTTACTCTCACCACTGCGATATTCTTCGTGGTGAGATCCGGAAACTGTTCAACGTCTAGGTCGTTGTTGAATATCACTATCGCCGCTTTGACGGTCCCTTGTGCAGCCTCCGAATCTTGGTAGACTCTGACGCCCTGGTATCCCTTCATCCTTTTTGTTACTCCCACATATGGCTCTTGAAGGAGAGCTACTGCAGCTCTCTGCTTGGTTCCTTCCAAGAGCAGCTCAGTTGTTGCCAGCTGGCTTCGCTGGAGATTCGCTTGGATAATTTTGTAGCTGTTGGTCTCCGATACCACCTTAGCAATAAGCTACGGACGCGCGGGCTATAGCATCCCACCTTTTCCGCACGGGGCATTCCTTGCTAAAGGCGTTATGTCCCACGTCTGTTTTATCTGCCCTGGTGCAGTTCCGACAGCTTGGCAGTTCTCCTGTCAGCAAAGCCGGACAGTCCATCCTGAGATGGGGGCCAGCACAGTGGCTACACAGGTCGGCGGGTTCTTTGCAGTATCGCCTCCCATGCCCAAATCCCAAGCATCGTGTACATTGCACCAAGGGCGTCTGGTCCTCCACCACGACCCTTTGGAGGTCGATTCTCATCTTCCCCTCTTCCATCGCCCTTTTCCATATCTTTGGCGCGACGGTGAGGATGATATGACAGTTGTGGGGGTTTCGGGCTTTCCTCCTATACTTCACTGTTATTCTCGCATCATCCCCGCCGAGGCCGCGAAAAACATCCCGGTTCTGGTTCTCAAGAGCTCTTATTACTTCTTCGTCCGTGTGAACCTTTAGGACGTCCTTGAGAATCAGAAGCGGGTCCTTGTTTTTGACTTCCTCGACTATGAGATGCTCCCCAGCAGCCTCCAGCTTTTCCTTTATTTTCTTTCTGTCTTGTTCGTTCTGGCATCCCATGATAATTTTTCGGTCTTTCGCTTTCCGTACTTTTTCCACCTGGATCCATCCTTCTTTAGCCTCCATTGCTTTCCTCACCTTCTCCAAAACTTCCTCTCCCGTTTCCTCTTCTTTGCTGGAGGAAACAACTACGGAGTGAAGTGCGGTCATTGCTGTAATTTGTTTTTCTTGTTTACTATTTGCCACCACACTCGCGTATGTTGTTTTCTCCATCAATTTTTCCATGCTTTGTTGCAGCTCTTCGATCTTACTGGCGCTTTCTATTTTTTCGGACTGCTTTTCTAATTTGACTTTTAACTCCTCCAGTCTTTTGCCATTCTCTTTTATCATTTTGGTTTGTTCTTCAATTTTGTCTAGTATTTGTGTAGAGTCCTTGTTGACTTCGAATGTAGAGTCGAGCGCTCTTTTATCTTTTGTTGCTTCACCGATTATACCAGGCTTCTCTTTTTTGTTTTCCGCTTCTGACTCTTTCACAAGCTGGTAAAGTCTGTCCAAGCCCTCGATGACATCTGCCTTGATGTCTCTTCTAATATTATTCCCCGCATTTATGCTGGCCTTGGCCTTGTCATGGTAGGCTCGTGCCTCCGCTGTTCTGTTCGCAAAAGTCCTTTTTGTTTTTGTTGGGCTTTGGACTTTTCGGGCCGCAGCAGTTGAATTTTTTATTTCCTGCGATATAAGTCGTTTCGGCTTAGCAGGACCTGCTTGCGCTGTCACCATGGAGGCCGTGGGTGCAAGGGTTGGGGTGGTGTCAATGTCACCAATTAACGCTGCTTCCCATTCTCCTATACTCCGTCTCACATTCAGCTGTTCTGAGGGGGTTATTTTTTCGGGAGATTTGTTTTCCTCGCCGGTCTGTTTGTTGCACGGGGTTCTAATGCCTAACATTGTTAGAGGTAGTTATATTATTGTCTGTTGGTCAATAAAACCAGTCTCTGTCTGTAATTTGCAGATGTCTTATACCACTTTTGTATGTTTGTGGGTCAATAGGGACCGTACAATATCCCAACAGGTCTGATATATTAATGAAGTTTGTATAAGTTGTATATAAAGAAATAAAACCCGTCAGTTACGTTTCTTATATAACAGTGCTACTGCAACACAAGCAGTCAATCAATAGGTAATTGGCTCTACCTGGAGCCTAGGTCTTAATTCTAACAATGGGTTTCTGTCTAAAGTTAAACTGTTACAAACAGTTACCACTCTATGTAGAGTCACAGACTCTGGTCGTTTTACACGTCAGAATAGCCGCTACGTGGGCTAGGGCACTT
>CAJHZS010000014.1:0-40920 GCA_905163555.1 Notocelia uddmanniana
ATTATTATCAACACCCAGCAGATGGTCATATTTTATGCATTTCTTGAACAATGAAAAGTGTCTCCGGGCCAATTTACCCCAATATCACTTATTATCTGTACATAGATACTTGAGTCCCCATCTTACTATGAAAAATGTAAAATTAAATTCTATATAGTCTTATTAAACCTCAATTCACTTCTCTATTTAATATAATTGTTAGATCTTTCTCCAAAGTATCGTTCGAAAATAAATTTTGTTCCTCCTGTAGGCATGTTAATCATAAAATATATAATATTACTAGCTATATCCTTTATTATATACACTTATTCAGCTAACTTATCATATCTATTTTATGTTACAGAAAGAATGAAAAGCAAAAATAACAAGATCCCGGAAGCCCGAACAACATCACACCAAATAAGCCCGCTTACTCCTATGTGTACTCCTGCTTTCCGGCAAAGCCCATATTCTCATAATAAATATCAACCTATCACTATCCACTATAAAACTATATGTAGCACCCAAACCACTGTATAATTAGTAACCAAAAATGTGTGTTGTTTTTTTTTTTTCCGTTTTTTTTTTTTTTTTGGTTCTTTGTTTTGCGCTTTATAAACTGGACTGCCTATGCTGTATTTTCATTAAACTTTTATTATTCACTGTGTTTGAAATAGTACCCAATAAACCCAACCCTTCTGCATTGCACCTTGTATGGCCTGAACTGAACAAGCATTAATAAATAGTGGAAATTGATCCTGGCTTATGAAACTTCCTCCCCTTTTTTTTAAACCTCTGTTATGATGGAAATGCCTATTATTCTTACTTCCTCCTGGCCTATCTTAAAATTATGTTTGATGTTGCATATATCTATAGCTAGATCAGTTACCCCAGTTTTGTGTTAAAATATTTATGACCATTGAATGAATAATCTAAAGCTTTTACTAGTTCGTTTATCTTCATTTACTCATTCTGGCTACCTCATTCTAAAATTCCTTTTCCACCCATAGCTTGTATGAAGCTAAGCCAACTCATCCAAATGCAAAAATGAGTAAGTACATAACCACTAGTGTCTTGGAAAGTAGTAAAACCTCAATATATTTGATGTCATTTCTAGTATGTAAGATCTCAATTTTATCTGAGTATTGAATAATCCATGTCAAGTTAAATCCTTAAACACTCATGTCCTATTAAACCTTTTATAAAAAGAATTTTGTTCCATATCCTCCCAAATTATTCAAACCATAGAGGAAATTATTGTTCAAATAATTACCAGTGACATCTACTGATGTATAACCAAACTTCTCACCCCATAAGCTTACTCAACTTCAATATTCAATCATTGACCCAAATCGTCCCAATAGCTACGAGAGGTCACTACTATCGCAGTCACTCAAAACGTTCATTTTTCTCCGCAAATTTTTAAATAATTTCTTTAAAATCAAATAATACCTTTATGTGTACAATTAATAACGTGACTCAAATCATTCATTATTAGGTGTAAATTGGTTTTTTCTTTCAATAAGGCCCTTTACATGATCGCGTTACGCATCAATAGTGATGAATATTGAAGCGAAACTCAACCAAATCTGAACGCCGTCTATAAATGTGGACAACCCAGGATAGTCATAATATTAATGAGACCTTTTACACTGTCACTACTATCTTGTGATACACTCGAATCATGATTACAATCGAAACTGAAGCAAAATACAAAGCGCGATAATATTGACACCACTACGCATCACGACATTAACTGTGTAGAGAGCCCTTTTATCAACACTACTTTTTTTTTCTCTCGCGCTACTCTATGTTCTGGCTGGCTGTCAATGTTAACATCTAACCTTAATTTGGGTTATTTCAAAGTTTGTTTACAGACTAAAGAACACAATTTCTTTTAATTCAGCCCCACGTTATTTGAATATTGTTCCTAACATTAGCTTTTATTGTGAATTGTGACGACATTTGTGATGAAACTGTTCGATAGAAAACAGTCGAAATGAAGTGACTCTGCCGTAACATACATTTTGGTATTCGCCAAAGCCCTAAATGCACTCCCTGAGAATCTCAAACGCGCATTATCCTATCCTATGTAAGACAGCGCAGTCGCCCTAGGGGACAGTTTCCCACCTTCATGAATCACTGATTCAAACGCATCACCATCAAAAATCGGTGAGTTTATATTATTAAATTATTGTACGTGTATACGTATGTAGTGATACATGACGCGACAATGCTAACTTCAATAATAATTACCCTCTCAAATCAATATTGTTTGTCTACAACACATCTTCATGTAATCATATGTTATAAAGAATTCTCAAAGATCCCGCTAAACTAATGAAACATTCTCAGTGTTAAATTATATCATGTAAGCTCAAAATACAACGCCACTATTATGTGAATTCCCCCCTTGATAAAATTGTTCAATTCTTGTTATCACTCCGTCTGGCCACATAAAATTTTCTTAGTTCTCAACAATTACCCATTCCTACCATAATTAAATATCCTTTGTTCAATTTTTTTCAGACCTACTTGAATAATGAGAAGAAATGACAACTACTAGAACATTCTATGCAATTGGTATACATGTTTTAATCTAAACTGAAGAAAAGTGCATCAGCCATTTCCAAATTTGAGTCTCCAAGTAAGTAATCAGTATGTTTATTTTATTCTAGAATGATATTGAAGCTAGACTTGCCCATTCTCATGAACCATCATGATGATGTGAATTTCACAAGTTTTTATTTAGTTTTACCCATCCCATTGTCCGTCTGTAATCAAATATTGCAAGATAAATTTTATCCACTTCCTGGTTGCCGATTGAGTTGAAATTTTGCATGCATGTATAAATCGAATGACAACGCAATATTACTATGAGAAAAACTGATCTGATGGAGACGGGAGGCGGTCACAGCAACTCTCAAACCACACAAAATAAACCCATCGTGTTTGGGCTCACTTGAACCAACTCAACCAGTAATTTATGATTGTGAGAAAAGGTACAGTCGGCAACAAAAGTTTGTACCATAAATGAAATTTAGGACCAAAGTCATTTCAATCATTCTGACTCAGAGAAAAACTTATAATTTTGATTACTTTCAATTACCTGTGTGCCTGCCATATGAGCTAATCTAAGAAAATAATCCTATATTATTTTATGTTACAGTGAGCTTGCTTATGGAAATTCGGCTGTTGGACACCAATAAAACCGCCTGCTTGTTCCTAACGACCCGACTACAAGGCTGAACATGTGTCAAACTACCTACCGTCTATACGAGCAACTAGCATAAGAGAACTATTGAACGATATAAAAGTTTTAAGAATGATGTCTTTACCTTACTTTTGTTTCTTGTCTAATGAATTTATTGACTGTTTAAAGGTGTATAATCCATTCCTAATATTATGTTGTTTGTATTAAATTAATGTTCATTTGGCCATCTCCTTATTTCCCAACCATGAACTATTTAGAACAAAGTCTGATTTATCCTAATTCCAGATATTTCTTATAAAGTATCATCCTTTAAATGATCTTGAACCAAAACCCGTTGCTATATATGCTTACAGCTAGAATTACCGCTATGCTGTGGCTCAGCATCTTTAAACATAAATCCCAGGTGCTGCAATCATTCTGATATTCAAGATTACACGACTTGCTACAATAAAATGAATATTTCCTAATTATTTCTATCAAAGTTATAATCCTGAAGTTCATCTAAACCCTCTTCACGCCCCCTTGGATAAGCCAAACAATGTTTGTGTCAAATTATACAATGCTCCTATTTGATCTAAGTCAGCAATGAATAAATATTCGTATTGATTTGTGGACGTCGAAGGGCAGACGCAGTAACTGATTTATCTAAATTATTCCTATTATAAGCAAGTATTGAACACTTGAATGATGATGATGATATCATAGAATTATTCACGAAACTTCACCCCTAATAAAAGCAATAAATAGCTTTTCCGAGTGAAATCGCGGCTTACATAGGGCCGCTGATTGTCGAATTTGTTATAAGAATGTATAAATAAAATAATCCCAACTCGCTAACAATTCGCTCATTGAGTAGTAACTAACAGTTAACTGGCTCTTATGATTACACTAGATGTGAAATTTTATGTTCCCATCTTTAACCTTTTCAACGCTCTGTCAAATATAAAATCTGGCAATCGCACGCCATGGCATCGAAATGTCAACCACGAAGTCGAACCATACAGAAACGCATGTCGGTGACATCGCACCGCACGCCGCTGGCGTTCAAAAGGTTAATATCCATTATTAGTGTTTAAAACTACGTTGAACAAATAGAACAATCTGCTACACAGCCTACCCAGATCATGACAAATCTTAACCTTTTAAGCAATAAATGAATTCTTTAATCTTTCTACAGACACCAATTTAGCTAGGAATGCACGAGAAATTTCTCGCACTTCAGCGTACTATCATAAGAACATTTCTCACCTCGTCTGACATTGATCAATGGCAATAATTATTGCATACTTATTGCGCATAGAAAGATCTCGAGATAAATTTCATTCATATAAAACTAAAACGAAGAGGGTATTTCTACTAGCAACCGGCACGCTCGAACGGAATAAATCCGACAATTACGGGTAGTTCTACCTATTGGCGCTCGCACCTTCGCTGTAATACTTCACTCACTACTTTATCCTAACGTTATTTAACAGAAAATATATCAATATTGTGAACCAATTTATTCTGAAAACCCAATCATCAGACCCTAAATTGAATGAGAAATTCAAATTTGAATGTTATGAAACACAATGTTTCTTTGAAGGGGAAATCGACAACCTTTGGTTCACAATGTTATGTCATTGTTGGTATCCTAACATGATGTTAATTATTTTTATATTACTAACAGGTAAATTGAATGGAAAGTTGAAATATGAGTATATAGAACCAGAAAGTTATCCGAATCATCAATTCGCAATCCTCGGTTCACAATATTTTAAGATTGTCGGTATTCTATCATAAAGTTACTTATTTATATGGACGATCATTGCCTGATTTTAAATCTTAAAAGTAAATGTGGAGAGCGTGCTTAGCTCGGCATCACGAGTGAAAAACACTGAGAACATATATTTGTTAAACTACCTACAAAATTCACCCATACTATTATCCTTCTCATTGTGTGGATATATCTCATCTCCTGAATTCCATCAAAATCTCCATAGCCGAAATCGGAATTAAATCCGAACCAATCAATATTAGCCTAGGTACTACTCGTTTATTATTGTAATGTATGGGCATAACCTTACTCACTATACAAGACTATAGGTACTTGTTAAATTTTCTAAACCGAATCGTACACTCTCTTACTATTTCGTAAGTCTAGTAATTGTAAAATTTAACGAATGGTAAATTTAATGTGATACCACATTAATTTTACTTAAAATTTTGAATCGTCCACTATTTGTAACTTCTGTGCACGATAAAATTGGGTACTGAATTGAAAAAGGTTTCAAACCCCTGCTTATGACTCGAACGCCCGATAGAGCTCTTCGAATGGGAGGTTTTTTTTTCCTTTTCTAAAAATAGAAATGCTGATTCATTACACAGTTGATGACGCGGTCTAATTGATGATGATCCGTTGCAGCAGCCTATGAACGCCTTATGTTTATGACGTAGGTAACCATAATTGGTTCGGGTGAGCTATAGCAATTTGGTTAGGTATACAACCTACCATGATTACTAAATAGATTATGATGATATTGATGATGATGGTAGATGGTCATTGTAGCCTATGAGCGACACACAACTGTGGGTGTTATTATGATAAAATCGTATGAACTACGGAGGTGGTAAATAAGCAAATGGCCTATTAAAATTAAACAGACGTCTTACGATGATGATGATGAGTAGTCGTCTTAGCCTATGAACGACCTATGCTTATGAATATAATACAATTGTTTTGCATGGTCCACGGAGATGGTAAGCAAGCGTACGGCCTGTTAAAATTAACTAATTGTGATACGATGATGATGATTATTAGACGGTTTAGCCTATGAATGACCTATGCTTATGAATGTAATTTTGATAATTCATATGAACTACGGAGGTGGTAAATAAGCATATGGCCTATTAAAATTAAATAGACGTATTACAATGATGATGATGTGAAGACGTCTTAGCCTAATGCCTATGAACGACCTATGCTTATGAATATAATTACAATTGTTTTGCATGGTCCACGGAGGTGGTAAATAAGCGTACGGCCTATTAACATTAACTAGTCGTGATACGATGATGATGATTATCAGACGGTTTAGCCTATGAATGACCTATGCTTATGAATGTAATTATGATAATTCATATGAACTACGGAGGTGGTAAATAAGCATACGGCATATTAAAATTAAACTGGTCGTGATACGATGATGGTGATTATTAGACAGACGTCTTAGTCTATGAACGATCTATACTTATGAATATAATTATGATAATTCATATGAACTATGGAGGTGGTAAATAAGCATTTGGCCTATTATTATGATGATGAAAAACCGCAGCATTCAATAACTATGATCAACTACCCCCCGCGTCTTAGACTAAACCCCGATAGCACGCGTTCGTTCACTACCCCCAGCGTTTTAAACTATAGTCCAGGTTTTCTACTGATGCAGCTTAATTTTCAAAGTTCGCGACCGCCGCTACTAAATCTACCTATGAACTTATTTAAGGTAACCGTCCTAATATCGTACGCTTTTTCGTTTCCTACCCCCCGAGTTTTAAACTGATGATTCTAGGTTACACATAAACAAATAATAGCTAATAAAATTCTCAAAATCGAAATGAAGAGTCCAAAAACCCCACCAGCTCACACTCCATCGTATACGACGCCAAACTGTGGGCCAGATGACCCACTACAGCGTAAGCTGCTACTAAATTAATAGCCCTATAACATGTCACCAAAGATGCACTGGTCACTGCTCTAATTTGTCACCATAAGGTGACACCGATCCTGGTCACGGCACCAAACTGTAACGTACGCCCCTCTCAATATTAACCCCCTCTGCTAAAAGCCCCAACTAAGCTACCGCACCCCGTGAAAACTTACTAAACTTTACTGAAGTCGCTTTGAGAAAAACGAGCTTTATGAAAATGATTTGGCCTTGTGATCGTCTATGGTAGAACCCTATTAGTGTTGTGAACCGTAAGCAACCCCAGAACTTTAATGTGAAGCTGGTAGGATCGTTGGACTCTTCATCTCCACTAATATTCGCGACCTAATCTATCCTTACACACATCACTTCTCAGTTGACCTAAACGCTACCTAACTAAGATTGGGCTGCGTTAGCAGCTTGTATCATTAAAATACACGCTTGAAACTAATTCTAATAGGGTTTTACTTAGGACTAGCCTATTTGAGAGGAGCCTAGAGATTACTCTGCCTGTACTAGTCGTTGTAATGGTCCTATTATTATGAAACTTAGAGCGTTACGTAGCTCAACTAACCGACTTCTCTCTTAGCTGTTCCTATAGGCCCTAGCGCTTGGAAATATGGTTTTATATTTGTTTAGATAATTTATCCCCAACCACACCTGTAAGCGTCTCTCTCTGCCTCTTGCTGACGGGGGCGTGTCGTCGAAGGAGGGCAAGTCTCCCACCACAGCACTTTGAAATTCCTAAACCAAGGATACCTGCTAGTCTAAGCGCTACACTTTGACTACCCTAATCTTGCGAAAGTTATCCTTGGTTGTATATGTTGCGACGTGCTATTTTTAGCTACTGACGCTGCCAGCAAGAGTAGTAGGATGGGGCAGGACGCGCTATCCTTACAGCTTTCTACATATTCTAGCTTCGCAAAACAGGGTAAGCTGTTTTGCTAGGCCACTCAGATGCTCGCGGGCATCTCTAGTCTACACTACCACTGAAGGCGCTGATGCCTTATTAACCCTATCACTCCTAGCGGCTCTAAGCCCTATCACTAGCATGCCTAGCTCCCGTTGAAGCCAAAAATGCCGAACCGTAACACGTAGCCCACCGAATTCCCCTTATTCGAAAACGAGTTAACCACGTCATGAGCGTTCAGCTACCCATTGTGGAAAACGTCTGATGTACGGCTCTGCTAGACATCAGTCCCTAGTAGACATGTCCCAATACTCTGGGTATATGCCCTCCTCCTATTCACAACGTACACTGATCATTTTAAATATACCACACTAGGATCGGCATTCTCAGCCTCACCGTAACTAGGTCCCTACCAGGCCTATGCTAAATCCCTAAAGACTAGCTGCTTAAGAATCCACTTATCTCACTATTCACTTAACACTTTTACACACGTATACTGAAGACACTTCTTTCTCTGCCATCGGAGCTATAACTATCCCGCGACTGAAACACTTCAAACACTAAAAGAATCCCTACTGTGATCCTGGAAATAAAACACTTCACTTACAGAAATATTACCCATCCTAAATGCCTAATATTATCCCTGTGTATGAATTTAACCTAACACTACCCCTTCCCATCCCTCTGCATTATTCGCAACTAATTCCAGGAGTCTGGTTTTAGTTCCGAATAAGGCCGTGAAGTCCCTACTTTAAGCTGTAAAGTCTAGCCGGCGAAGCTAGGATTTAGAAACCTGACACACCTGTGTGTTGTGCGTTCCCCCCAACACGCTCGAGAGCTTGGTGGTGTTAGTAGAACTCCCTATTGGGTATATAAATTGGATATATAAATATATTTAACAAGACCGTCTCCCCGGATACTGACGACTTCCGCAAGCGGAGTAACCTCCTGTGCTGAGCCTTCAATCGTGCCAGCCATGCTTCAGATCGTCAGCTGGACACCGAGAAGACGTGTGGGATAGTTCGTTACTTATGTTGGTAAAGAAGTAACGCCGAGCCACCCACAGACCCGGATCTAACATAGCTCCAAGCTGCACAGCGTTTACCACCGCTAGGCTACTGTCCAACTTGTTGGGCAACTGTCGCCCAGTTGACTAGCTGGCTTAAATTATAATAGAACAACTTGACATTAAACCAAAGAAAACGTAACACATTAACAGTAGTAGCGTAGGTTTCCCGGCTATGCATTAGCTTAGCGACGAAACCTCGGCCACACAAACGCGTCAATTTCCCCACGGAATAAAACAAACTAAAATATTCCCATAGGTCTGAATCTATCTGCCCAACCGCGCACTATGGCGTGGCGTCAAGATCCCGGCCCAACAAAAATTAAACCTCACCGGAAAGGTGTATGCCCAAAAACCAGCGTCCGTCAACAGCCAACGATGAGAATCGAATGAATCCGCTCCCCGCCTTGTTACTTGTTTATATACCCTAAATGTGCGTAATACGCGAGACGTGAGACACTCGCACAACTTTCGATACTATGCCTATGGTTCTCTTTGACGATAAAGCCTATTTCCGCGTCACTTGCGAAACTCGCGTGTTGTGAGACTCCTGGTTAACCCGGCGTTTTTCATTGTGTGGGTGAAACCAGTTGAACGTGTATTGTTAGGAGAATGACGACTTTAGCCCCATAGGCACTAAGTCGACAATACCCGATACTTGAGATAGTCGGGATTTCCGGAGTTTTCGGCCACTTCGCTCGTTCAGAGAGACCGTATGTACTCAGACGCCCAACATATTTTGAACTATGCATACATTATCCCTATCCCTTGCAGTATAAATCCTTGTATAAACCAGCGTTCTTGACCCGCCTGCCATTATATCGCGGTTTGGGACATCAACGTACCAGGGACGCATAACCGTGAGAAGCCTTTGACAATTTATATTTTAGTGTCGAGCGACGTATAATCTGCGGCTTCCTACCCTTCGTCGCTACTCATAAGGTCGATAGTCATTTGGTGTATTGTCCTCGCACGTTGTCTTTGTCTTTCAATAGTGAATAATATTTACTTGTATGTAGTTGTGCGCTTGCATTAGTCCGCGTACCGACGCCATTATGTTTAAGAGAAAGGGATGCGTATCTTCTGTTCCGCTCACTCGCACCACCTAACGATGACGATCTCCATTGATAATAAGGTTGAAGTTTGTTCGCTACAATACCTACGTCAGCTCTGAGGATCCCTATCCCTTGCAGTATAAATCCTTGTATAAACCAGCGTTCTTGACCCGCCTGCCATTATATTGTGGTTTGGGACATCAACGTACCAGGGACGCATAACCGTGAGAAGCCTTTGACAATTAATATTTTAGTGTCGAGTGACGTATAATCTGCGGCTTCCTACCCTTCGTCGCTACTCATAAGGTCGATAGTCATTTGATGTATTGCCCTCGCACGTTGTCTTTGTCTTTCAATAGTGAATAATATTTACTTGTATGTAGTTGTGCGCTTGCATTAGTCCGCGTACCGACGCCATTAGGATTAAGAGAAAGGGATGCGTGTCTTCTGTTCCGCTCACTCGCACCACCTAACTATGACGATCTCCATTGATAATAAGGTTGAAGTTTGTTCGCTACAATACCTACGTCAGCTCTGAGGATTTACTCGCTGTTTTAGCCGTCTAGTTACTAGGCAAGCATAAAACCCAGATAGTCTTTAAGATTTTACAATATCTCCCCAAGCGCGGCCGGAACATTATTTTCATACCCGTCCCTGTCTCATAGTAATAAGGTCGATAATTAAGCTTTTCATGGTTAGAGTTACAGCTAGGTATATTTTCATTAGTGTTTTCCAACCCAACTTACATGTACTACCAACTTTACTTTAAGCTTCAGTGAAAAGCTTAGTCGAAACTTTAATCGAAATTACTTTAGTATTGAACGTGGCAGACAGGTACCTGCGTCACGTGACAGTCTACCCCCAGATGAATTTGAAAGATGAGATCTCTCAGATATCGTCTGTAGAAGTCATCTCCCAACCCTTCATCTAACGGAGTTACCAAAAAAATTTTTTTAACAAACATTATACCATTAACTAAAGACTTGAAAAGTTTCGACCCATTGATATGTCAATTCCTCCAGGAGAGTGGTTTTAGTGTGGTGAATATTTAAACCAAAGGCGATAGACTTTGGCACCCAGGCAGCAGAGATTGAATCATTATACCTCAACAATAATCCATGACAACTTTTTCCTCAGGTTTTTCTGTTTCGTTAGAGATACCGGGCGTGACTCCGATAGGACCTACCGTCCAGACTAGGGGTCTTCAGCCCGAAAACTAGAGTCACATTGTTCGACAGGCGTTTTCTGGGAAACATTGTCCTCCCCATAGCCGAACCCCACATAGTCTACTCAGACAATCCAGAAAAGTGTTTGGTAGAAGTACCGAAGCGTTCATAAACCAGAATTGAAGCCAGATCCAATCCCGCCGCCCAGACACTGTAGACCAACCCTTCGGAGTGTGTCTCCCTTTGAACGGAATGATAGACTAGAAATTGGAAACCCCAACAGAGGCAATTTACATGGCCATTTGTTGACGTTTGCTTTAATGAAAAGAAAATAACTTAAAATCCCACTTGAAATCTCCCCAACTCCCTCATTTTGTATGAAGTACTATTAGAGTTGTGTTATATGTATAATAGTACTTATAATTCTCCCACTCAACCATTATTCTGAGCCCCTTTCCTCCTATTAAAACATGAACCATAAATTTATGAAATGCTATTAGTATTGTGTTATATGTATAATAGCAATCATAGCTGTTGACAATATACGTTATTTCCACCTGTTAAAACCACCAATCATATATTTATGAAGTGCTATTAGAATTGTATTATATGTATAATAGCAATCATAGCTGTTGACAATATATGTTCAACATCATCGATCATCCCGCACAAATTGAGTTGTGTAAATCCTAACACACCATGTACAGTCTGATGCCTGTCACAGTCAGTCTCTTAAGGACCTCGCCAAACCTTGGCTTTAACCTACCACCTATAACTGTGACTTCATAATATTGTGTTTGGTTGAAGGAACCAATTAGCAATAGATCTAGGTCGTACCGTAAATCCCATCCGACTGGAAGCGACTCATTCATATCACTCACAACACATTCATTGACTATCTAACACTCATCCCTCTTATGTCGACTCATACTTCATCCCATGCCAATACATTCCAATCATTCTTTGACCCTAATCCTTAACGCCCAGTCGCTACCAGACAAATGGAATCTCTTAGATACAAACCACAACATAAAAGTTGCTCTTGCCAAGTCATATCTCTTTATTCCCTGCAACAAGTTACTTGAACCATTAATAATATACCTCACTGAGAAAATAATATCATAAGTATACAATCCCTCCTATACCTTTGTAAAACAAAATTTAAAAATTTCCCACCAAAACACCCCCGGTCTCCCCTTGCTTCTCTGCATACTATTCCTAGCTATAACTCCAACCTTTACAATCGCGGATATACCAAAGGAAATCTATATAAATTTATATATATATTTTGTAAGTAAAACAAGTGGAATACAACCCTGTTTGCATAAAATATTTCCCTCTCGAATTTTAATTATTTCCTACGTCCCTATCCGCGTGTTAATTCCCCCGAAACTTGAAATTAAACTAATAAAAATCCTTAGTTCTTTAAACTCGCAATTTTATAAAATTCACCGGACACTTCACTGCGCTTAAACCTTTTATTGGATACACCAATATTTTCGACAAAGGAATTTAAGGAATTGACATTTACTTGAACTTAATTAATTAATCATCACTTTATTTTTTTTCGATATATTTTTTTTTTGACACTATCTTTGTTCCTTTTATCGTAGGCTAATAAGAATTGTTTGACGTTTGAATATATCCATATTGTTTATTTTCGATTTTAATTAAAATTTTGACTATCACAGTAGTCACTGGGAGATACGAAAAGATAATTTTGTTTGTTTGTATTTGAAAATTTGAATTATTACTTGTATATGTGTTTGACAATTGTGACGCAAATCCTTACGATTTTGACATAGGAACATTTGTATAGCAATTTATATCACGAAATAAATCTAATCTATTCATACCTAACCCCGTCGTTTACCGCTATGAAAACTAACCTCGACACTTACAATGCACCCATCCAATTAAGCTAAATTATTTACCCGCAAGTCTAGATCACTGTTCTTATCAAAATGAAATAATATTAATAATACCTTATAACCTCCAATTCACACTTCAGACTCCAACTAATCTACTCCGTTACTTCCTGCGCTGCACATTAAATCACCTCACTGACACACTTCACTTGATTTTAAATGCACTTTAAACAACCCCACCGCCCTTAATTTCACTATTCCCGCTAATTATTTGCCAAACTAGATATGTTTGTTTACTTTGATTCGCGAGCGAAAACCCAACTAAAAACTAAATGATTGTCGCTTGTCATTCCATTGTCTATATCTTTAAACCTCTTTTACATTGCGCGCTCAAATATCTGCGGACTGGAACCGAAAAATAGGTCTTCACCCCTTGATAATTTATGTCTATCTCTTGAATTTATACGTAAAATAGTTACCTATGAAATCAAACTGTTTCACACAACGTTTAATCCCAGAATAGGACAACAACTATACCTCTCTCCCTCTGTCGACCCTCCTACGTTGTACTCGACTACCGTCCCGTTCATTATGACATTATCGTCAATGTTTTCCTATGTGCAATTCGGACCCTTATTAATGAAGACGTTTCTATATATTTTAGCATTTTAGAATCCAACTTGAACTCCCAAACTTTATTTTCCCTTTTAGTACAAAATATGGGCACTGTTTTTCCATGATACCTTAATATCACATGTCGCAACTAGTAAAAAGTTATTCTTCTACAACCGGTCACACAACTATTATAAAATTGTGCCTTTATTTTTATTATGTCGCGAATGTGTAAGCGTGAATCGCGAGGTCAATGACAAACACGACTGTATAAATGCGGTATCACTGCCAACTGTCAACCAATACGTGTTACTTTACTGTCATGTCAGTGTCACTGTCAACGTCAATGAATGCCGTCGAAATGCACGACGCAATTAGAAAATTCAACTCGAAATTGTTAATAAACATTTATCAAAACTTTCGTAATGCCTACTTTCTTATCATGTAATGGAAATGCAAACAATCTGTGATCGAATAAGTGAAAAACAAACGGAAATACTGCAGGTGAGTAATTGTTCTCCTTATGTGTCATTATTCCATATGAATTATTTGTTCGCAAATACTTTAAAGACTTTTGTTTACGTAACATGGGCGTGCCCCAAGATAAAGCTTTAATAATTATAATAGTCAAGTTGCGCTAATCTGTATTTTGCTGTAAATGCAAGTACTGCCCGAGTGGAGCTGTGATCAGAGCTGCCTACAAGACTAACATGCCATAATAATCTAATTCCTTTTATATTTTGCCTTTTCAGAGTAACATTTCCTAAATATGACGAAATCCATCTACACTTCTGCGAAAACTCAAGCAATTATGGCACTAAATGAAGTCTTTTGTTGATCTATGAAAGTGATGTTACAAATTTCAGCGTGCAGCTAACCCATGAATCTCTCCATATTGAAGAATCTATGTAAGTTTCCAATGATTTTACTCATGAACACATCTCCTAGGTCTATGTCGACCCCATAAATGACTCTGGATCACTTCTTATTCTATTCAAATGAAAATAGAAGCTGTGTAGTCTCCACTACAAAATCATGCTAATTAATGAACTCGATACATAAAAATCCATTGTACGCACTAGCCTAAACTAATAATCATAACCTTCATTACAGTGAAACTAATTGGGAAGTTGATTTGTTCCGAAGAAAACAATATTTGAAGAGAAAACTACAACACTCAGCGAGTATTATCCACTAAACAGTGAGTATTGCCTATTTTGGTTCTAAATATCTATAATTTTGTCAAATGAAGTCCCAGATATTAAATCTTTTCCCTTTCATTCCCCATTTAGCATAATTATTATTATCAACACCCAGCAGATGGTCATATTTTATGCATTTCTTGAACAATGAAAAGTGTCTCCGGGCCAATTTACCCCAATATCACTTATTATCTGTACATAGATACTTGAGTCCCCATCTTACTATGAAAAATGTAAAATTAAATTCTATATAGTCTTATTAAACCTCAATTCACTTCTCTATTTAATATAATTGTTAGATCTTTCTCCAAAGTATCGTTCGAAAATAAATTTTGTTCCTCCTGTAGGCATGTTAATCATAAAATATATAATATTACTAGCTATATCCTTTATTATATACACTTATTCAGCTAACTTATCATATCTATTTTATGTTACAGAAAGAATGAAAAGCAAAAATAACAAGATCCCGGAAGCCCGAACAACATCACACCAAATAAGCCCGCTTACTCCTATGTGTACTCCTGCTTTCCGGCAAAGCCCATATTCTCATAATAAATATCAACCTATCACTATCCACTATAAAACTATATGTAGCACCCAAACCACTGTATAATTAGTAACCAAAAATGTGTGTTGTGTTTTTTTTTTCCGTTTTTTTTTTTTTTTGGTTCTTTGTTTTGCGCTTTATAAACTGGACTGCCTATGCTGTATTTTCATTAAACTTTTATTATTCACTGTGTTTGAAATAGTACCCAATAAACCCAACCCTTCTGCATTGCACCTTGTATGGCCTGAACTGAACAAGCATTAATAAATAGTGGAAATTGATCCTGGCTTATGAAACTTCCTCCCCTTTTTTTTAAACCTCTGTTATGATGGAAATGCCTATTATTCTTACTTCCTCCTGGCCTATCTTAAAATTATGTTTGATGTTGCATATATCTATAGCTAGATCAGTTACCCCAGTTTTGTGTTAAAATATTTATGACCATTGAATGAATAATCTAAAGCTTTTACTAGTTCGTTTATCTTCATTTACTCATTCTGGCTACCTCATTCTAAAATTCCTTTTCCACCCATAGCTTGTATGAAGCTAAGCCAACTCATCCAAATGCAAAAATGAGTAAGTACATAACCACTAGTGTCTTGGAAAGTAGTAAAACCTCAATATATTTGATGTCATTTCTAGTATGTAAGATCTCAATTTTATCTGAGTATTGAATAATCCATGTCAAGTTAAATCCTTAAACACTCATGTCCTATTAAACCTTTTATAAAAAGAATTTTGTTCCATATCCTCCCAAATTATTCAAACCATAGAGGAAATTATTGTTCAAATAATTACCAGTGACATCTACTGATGTATAACCAAACTTCTCACCCCATAAGCTTACTCAACTTCAATATTCAATCATTGACCCAAATCGTCCCAATAGCTACGAGAGGTCACTACTATCGCAGTCACTCAAAACGTTCATTTTTCTCCGCAAATTTTTAAATAATTTCTTTAAAATCAAATAATACCTTTATGTGTACAATTAATAACGTGACTCAAATCATTCATTATTAGGTGTAAATTGGTTTTTTCTTTCAATAAGGCCCTTTACATGATCGCGTTACGCATCAATAGTGATGAATATTGAAGCGAAACTCAACCAAATCTGAACGCCGTCTATAAATGTGGACAACCCAGGATAGTCATAATATTAATGAGACCTTTTACACTGTCACTACTATCTTGTGATACACTCGAATCATGATTACAATCGAAACTGAAGCAAAATACAAAGCGCGATAATATTGACACCACTACGCATCACGACATTAACTGTGTAGAGAGCCCTTTTATCAACACTACTTTTTTTTTCTCTCGCGCTACTCTATGTTCTGGCTGGCTGTCAATGTTAACATCTAACCTTAATTTGGGTTATTTCAAAGTTTGTTTACAGACTAAAGAACACAATTTCTTTTAATTCAGCCCCACGTTATTTGAATATTGTTCCTAACATTAGCTTTTATTGTGAATTGTGACGACATTTGTGATGAAACTGTTCGATAGAAAACAGTCGAAATGAAGTGACTCTGCCGTAACATACATTTTGGTATTCGCCAAAGCCCTAAATGCACTCCCTGAGAATCTCAAACGCGCATTATCCTATCCTATGTAAGACAGCGCAGTCGCCCTAGGGGACAGTTTCCCACCTTCATGAATCACTGATTCAAACGCATCACCATCAAAAATCGGTGAGTTTATATTATTAAATTATTGTACGTGTATACGTATGTAGTGATACATGACGCGACAATGCTAACTTCAATAATAATTACCCTCTCAAATCAATATTGTTTGTCTACAACACATCTTCATGTAATCATATGTTATAAAGAATTCTCAAAGATCCCGCTAAACTAATGAAACATTCTCAGTGTTAAATTATATCATGTAAGCTCAAAATACAACGCCACTATTATGTGAATTCCCCCCTTGATAAAATTGTTCAATTCTTGTTATCACTCCGTCTGGCCACATAAAATTTTCTTAGTTCTCAACAATTACCCATTCCTACCATAATTAAATATCCTTTGTTCAATTTTTTTCAGACCTACTTGAATAATGAGAAGAAATGACAACTACTAGAACATTCTATGCAATTGGTATACATGTTTTAATCTAAACTGAAGAAAAGTGCATCAGCCATTTCCAAATTTGAGTCTCCAAGTAAGTAATCAGTATGTTTATTTTATTCTAGAATGATATTGAAGCTAGACTTGCCCATTCTCATGAACCATCATGATGATGTGAATTTCACAAGTTTTTATTTAGTTTTACCCATCCCATTGTCCGTCTGTAATCAAATATTGCAAGATAAATTTTATCCACTTCCTGGTTGCCGATTGAGTTGAAATTTTGCATGCATGTATAAATCGAATGACAACGCAATATTACTATGAGAAAAACTGATCTGATGGAGACGGGAGGCGGTCACAGCAACTCTCAAACCACACAAAATAAACCCATCGTGTTTGGGCTCACTTGAACCAACTCAACCAGTAATTTATGATTGTGAGAAAAGGTACAGTCGGCAACAAAAGTTTGTACCATAAATGAAATTTAGGACCAAAGTCATTTCAATCATTCTGACTCAGAGAAAAACTTATAATTTTGATTACTTTCAATTACCTGTGTGCCTGCCATATGAGCTAATCTAAGAAAATAATCCTATATTATTTTATGTTACAGTGAGCTTGCTTATGGAAATTCGGCTGTTGGACACCAATAAAACCGCCTGCTTGTTCCTAACGACCCGACTACAAGGCTGAACATGTGTCAAACTACCTACCGTCTATACGAGCAACTAGCATAAGAGAACTATTGAACGATATAAAAGTTTTAAGAATGATGTCTTTACCTTACTTTTGTTTCTTGTCTAATGAATTTATTGACTGTTTAAAGGTGTATAATCCATTCCTAATATTATGTTGTTTGTATTAAATTAATGTTCATTTGGCCATCTCCTTATTTCCCAACCATGAACTATTTAGAACAAAGTCTGATTTATCCTAATTCCAGATATTTCTTATAAAGTATCATCCTTTAAATGATCTTGAACCAAAACCCGTTGCTATATATGCTTACAGCTAGAATTACCGCTATGCTGTGGCTCAGCATCTTTAAACATAAATCCCAGGTGCTGCAATCATTCTGATATTCAAGATTACACGACTTGCTACAATAAAATGAATATTTCCTAATTATTTCTATCAAAGTTATAATCCTGAAGTTCATCTAAACCCTCTTCACGCCCCCTTGGATAAGCCAAACAATGTTTGTGTCAAATTATACAATGCTCCTATTTGATCTAAGTCAGCAATGAATAAATATTCGTATTGATTTGTGGACGTCGAAGGGCAGACGCAGTAACTGATTTATCTAAATTATTCCTATTATAAGCAAGTATTGAACACTTGAATGATGATGATGATATCATAGAATTATTCACGAAACTTCACCCCTAATAAAAGCAATAAATAGCTTTTCCGAGTGAAATCGCGGCTTACATAGGGCCGCTGATTGTCGAATTTGTTATAAGAATGTATAAATAAAATAATCCCAACTCGCTAACAATTCGCTCATTGAGTAGTAACTAACAGTTAACTGGCTCTTATGATTACACTAGATGTGAAATTTTATGTTCCCATCTTTAACCTTTTCAACGCTCTGTCAAATATAAAATCTGGCAATCGCACGCCATGGCATCGAAATGTCAACCACGAAGTCGAACCATACAGAAACGCATGTCGGTGACATCGCACCGCACGCCGCTGGCGTTCAAAAGGTTAATATCCATTATTAGTGTTTAAAACTACGTTGAACAAATAGAACAATCTGCTACACAGCCTACCCAGATCATGACAAATCTTAACCTTTTAAGCAATAAATGAATTCTTTAATCTTTCTACAGACACCAATTTAGCTAGGAATGCACGAGAAATTTCTCGCACTTCAGCGTACTATCATAAGAACATTTCTCACCTCGTCTGACATTGATCAATGGCAATAATTATTGCATACTTATTGCGCATAGAAAGATCTCGAGATAAATTTCATTCATATAAAACTAAAACGAAGAGGGTATTTCTACTAGCAACCGGCACGCTCGAACGGAATAAATCCGACAATTACGGGTAGTTCTACCTATTGGCGCTCGCACCTTCGCTGTAATACTTCACTCACTACTTTATCCTAACGTTATTTAACAGAAAATATATCAATATTGTGAACCAATTTATTCTGAAAACCCAATCATCAGACCCTAAATTGAATGAGAAATTCAAATTTGAATGTTATGAAACACAATGTTTCTTTGAAGGGGAAATCGACAACCTTTGGTTCACAATGTTATGTCATTGTTGGTATCCTAACATGATGTTAATTATTTTTATATTACTAACAGGTAAATTGAATGGAAAGTTGAAATATGAGTATATAGAACCAGAAAGTTATCCGAATCATCAATTCGCAATCCTCGGTTCACAATATTTTAAGATTGTCGGTATTCTATCATAAAGTTACTTATTTATATGGACGATCATTGCCTGATTTTAAATCTTAAAAGTAAATGTGGAGAGCGTGCTTAGCTCGGCATCACGAGTGAAAAACACTGAGAACATATATTTGTTAAACTACCTACAAAATTCACCCATACTATTATCCTTCTCATTGTGTGGATATATCTCATCTCCTGAATTCCATCAAAATCTCCATAGCCGAAATCGGAATTAAATCCGAACCAATCAATATTAGCCTAGGTACTACTCGTTTATTATTGTAATGTATGGGCATAACCTTACTCACTATACAAGACTATAGGTACTTGTTAAATTTTCTAAACCGAATCGTACACTCTCTTACTATTTCGTAAGTCTAGTAATTGTAAAATTTAACGAATGGTAAATTTAATGTGATACCACATTAATTTTACTTAAAATTTTGAATCGTCCACTATTTGTAACTTCTGTGCACGATAAAATTGGGTACTGAATTGAAAAAGGTTTCAAACCCCTGCTTATGACTCGAACGCCCGATAGAGCTCTTCGAATGGGAGGTTTTTTTTTCCTTTTCTAAAAATAGAAATGCTGATTCATTACACAGTTGATGACGCGGTCTAATTGATGATGATCCGTTGCAGCAGCCTATGAACGCCTTATGTTTATGACGTAGGTAACCATAATTGGTTCGGGTGAGCTATAGCAATTTGGTTAGGTATACAACCTACCATGATTACTAAATAGATTATGATGATATTGATGATGATGGTAGATGGTCATTGTAGCCTATGAGCGACACACAACTGTGGGTGTTATTATGATAAAATCGTATGAACTACGGAGGTGGTAAATAAGCAAATGGCCTATTAAAATTAAACAGACGTCTTACGATGATGATGATGAGTAGTCGTCTTAGCCTATGAACGACCTATGCTTATGAATATAATACAATTGTTTTGCATGGTCCACGGAGATGGTAAGCAAGCGTACGGCCTGTTAAAATTAACTAATTGTGATACGACGATGATGATTATTAGACGGTTTAGCCTATGAATGACCTATGCTTATGAATGTAATTTTGATAATTCATATGAACTACGGAGGTGGTAAATAAGCATATGGCCTATTAAAATTAAATAGACGTATTACAATGATGATGATGTGAAGACGTCTTAGCCTAATGCCTATGAACGACCTATGCTTATGAATATAATTACAATTGTTTTGCATGGTCCACGGAGGTGGTAAATAAGCGTACGGCCTATTAACATTAACTAGTCGTGATACGATGATGATGATTATCAGACGGTTTAGCCTATGAATGACCTATGCTTATGAATGTAATTATGATAATTCATATGAACTACGGAGGTGGTAAATAAGCATACGGCATATTAAAATTAAACTGGTCGTGATACGATGATGGTGATTATTAGACAGACGTCTTAGTCTATGAACGATCTATACTTATGAATATAATTATGATAATTCATATGAACTATGGAGGTGGTAAATAAGCATTTGGCCTATTATTATGATGATGAAAAACCGCAGCATTCAATAACTATGATCAACTACCCCCCGCGTCTTAGACTAAACCCCGATAGCACGCGTTCGTTCACTACCCCCAGCGTTTTAAACTATAGTCCAGGTTTTCTACTGATGCAGCTTAATTTTCAAAGTTCGCGACCGCCGCTACTAAATCTACCTATGAACTTATTTAAGGTAACCGTCCTAATATCGTACGCTTTTTCGTTTCCTACCCCCCGAGTTTTAAACTGATGATTCTAGGTTACACATAAACAAATAATAGCTAATAAAATTCTCAAAATCGAAATGAAGAGTCCAAAAACCCCACCAGCTCACACTCCATCGTATACGACGCCAAACTGTGGGCCAGATGACCCACTACAGCGTAAGCTGCTACTAAATTAATAGCCCTATAACATGTCACCAAAGATGCACTGGTCACTGCTCTAATTTGTCACCATAAGGTGACACCGATCCTGGTCACGGCACCAAACTGTAACGTACGCCCCTCTCAATATTTAACCCCCTCTGCTAAAAGCCCCAACTAAGCTACCGCACCCCGTGAAAACTTACTAAACTTTACTGAAGTCGCTTTGAGAAAAACGAGCTTTATGAAAATGATTTGGCCTTGTGATCGTCTATGGTAGAACCCTATTAGTGTTGTGAACCGTAAGCAACCCCAGAACTTTAATGTGAAGCTGGTAGGATCGTTGGACTCTTCATCTCCACTAATATTCGCGACCTAATCTATCCTTACACACATCACTTCTCAGTTGACCTAAACGCTACCTAACTAAGATTGGGCTGCGTTAGCAGCTTGTATCATTAAAATACACGCTTGAAACTAATTCTAATAGGGTTTTACTTAGGACTAGCCTATTTGAGAGGAGCCTAGAGATTACTCTGCCTGTACTAGTCGTTGTAATGGTCCTATTATTATGAAACTTAGAGCGTTACGTAGCTCAACTAACCGACTTCTCTCTTAGCTGTTCCTATAGGCCCTAGCGCTTGGAAATATGGTTTTATATTTGTTTAGATAATTTATCCCCAACCACACCTGTAAGCGTCTCTCTCTGCCTCTTGCTGACGGGGGCGTGTCGTCGAAGGAGGGCAAGTCTCCCACCACAGCACTTTGAAATTCCTAAACCAAGGATACCTGCTAGTCTAAGCGCTACACTTTGACTACCCTAATCTTGCGAAAGTTATCCTTGGTTGTATATGTTGCGACGTGCTATTTTTAGCTACTGACGCTGCCAGCAAGAGTAGTAGGATGGGGCAGGACGCGCTATCCTTACAGCTTTCTACATATTCTAGCTTCGCAAAACAGGGTAAGCTGTTTTGCTAGGCCACTCAGATGCTCGCGGGCATCTCTAGTCTACACTACCACTGAAGGCGCTGATGCCTTATTAACCCTATCACTCCTAGCGGCTCTAAGCCCTATCACTAGCATGCCTAGCTCCCGTTGAAGCCAAAAATGCCGAACCGTAACACGTAGCCCACCGAATTCCCCTTATTCGAAAACGAGTTAACCACGTCATGAGCGTTCAGCTACCCATTGTGGAAAACGTCTGATGTACGGCTCTGCTAGACATCAGTCCCTAGTAGACATGTCCCAATACTCTGGGTATATGCCCTCCTCCTATTCACAACGTACACTGATCATTTTAAATATACCACACTAGGATCGGCATTCTCAGCCTCACCGTAACTAGGTCCCTACCAGGCCTATGCTAAATCCCTAAAGACTAGCTGCTTAAGAATCCACTTATCTCACTATTCACTTAACACTTTTACACACGTATACTGAAGACACTTCTTTCTCTGCCATCGGAGCTATAACTATCCCGCGACTGAAACACTTCAAACACTAAAAGAATCCCTACTGTGATCCTGGAAATAAAACACTTCACTTACAGAAATATTACCCATCCTAAATGCCTAATATTATCCCTGTGTATGAATTTAACCTAACACTACCCCTTCCCATCCCTCTGCATTATTCGCAACTAATTCCAGGAGTCTGGTTTTAGTTCCGAATAAGGCCGTGAAGTCCCTACTTTAAGCTGTAAAGTCTAGCCGGCGAAGCTAGGATTTAGAAACCTGACACACCTGTGTGTTGTGCGTTCCCCCCAACACGCTCGAGAGCTTGGCGGTGTTAGTAGAACTCCCTATTGGGTATATAAATTGGATATATAAATATATTTAACAAGACCGTCTCCCCGGATACTGACGACTTCCGCAAGCGGAGTAACCTCCTGTGCTGAGCCTTCAATCGTGCCAGCCATGCTTCAGATCGTCAGCTGGACACCGAGAAGACGTGTGGGATAGTTCGTTACTTATGTTGGTAAAGAAGTAACGCCGAGCCACCCACAGACCCGGATCTAACATAGCTCCAAGCTGCACAGCGTTTACCACCGCTAGGCTACTGTCCAACTTGTTGGGCAACTGTCGCCCAGTTGACTAGCTGGCTTAAATTATAATAGAACAACTTGACATTAAACCAAAGAAAACGTAACACATTAACAGTAGTAGCGTAGGTTTCCCGGCTATGCATTAGCTTAGCGACGAAACCTCGGCCACACAAACGCGTCAATTTCCCCACGGAATAAAACAAACTAAAATATTCCCATAGGTCTGAATCTATCTGCCCAACCGCGCACTATGGCGTGGCGTCAAGATCCCGGCCCAACAAAAATTAAACCTCACCGGAAAGGTGTATGCCCAAAAACCAGCGTCCGTCAACAGCCAACGATGAGAATCGAATGAATCCGCTCCCCGCCTTGTTACTTGTTTATATACCCTAAATGTGCGTAATACGCGAGACGTGAGACACTCGCACAACTTTCGATACTATGCCTATGGTTCTCTTTGACGATAAAGCCTATTTCCGCGTCACTTGCGAAACTCGCGTGTTGTGAGACTCCTGGTTAACCCGGCGTTTTTCATTGTGTGGGTGAAACCAGTTGAACGTGTATTGTTAGGAGAATGACGACTTTAGCCCCATAGGCACTAAGTCGACAATACCCGATACTTGAGATAGTCGGGATTTCCGGAGTTTTCGGCCACTTCGCTCGTTCAGAGAGACCGTATGTACTCAGACGCCCAACATATTTTGAACTATGCATACATTATCCCTATCCCTTGCAGTATAAATCCTTGTATAAACCAGCGTTCTTGACCCGCCTGCCATTATATCGCGGTTTGGGACATCAACGTACCAGGGACGCATAACCGTGAGAAGCCTTTGACAATTTATATTTTAGTGTCGAGCGACGTATAATCTGCGGCTTCCTACCCTTCGTCGCTACTCATAAGGTCGATAGTCATTTGGTGTATTGTCCTCGCACGTTGTCTTTGTCTTTCAATAGTGAATAATATTTACTTGTATGTAGTTGTGCGCTTGCATTAGTCCGCGTACCGACGCCATTATGTTTAAGAGAAAGGGATGCGTATCTTCTGTTCCGCTCACTCGCACCACCTAACGATGACGATCTCCATTGATAATAAGGTTGAAGTTTGTTCGCTACAATACCTACGTCAGCTCTGAGGATCCCTATCCCTTGCAGTATAAATCCTTGTATAAACCAGCGTTCTTGACCCGCCTGCCATTATATTGTGGTTTGGGACATCAACGTACCAGGGACGCATAACCGTGAGAAGCCTTTGACAATTAATATTTTAGTGTCGAGTGACGTATAATCTGCGGCTTCCTACCCTTCGTCGCTACTCATAAGGTCGATAGTCATTTGATGTATTGCCCTCGCACGTTGTCTTTGTCTTTCAATAGTGAATAATATTTACTTGTATGTAGTTGTGCGCTTGCATTAGTCCGCGTACCGACGCCATTAGGATTAAGAGAAAGGGATGCGTGTCTTCTGTTCCGCTCACTCGCACCACCTAACTATGACGATCTCCATTGATAATAAGGTTGAAGTTTGTTCGCTACAATACCTACGTCAGCTCTGAGGATTTACTCGCTGTTTTAGCCGTCTAGTTACTAGGCAAGCATAAAACCCAGATAGTCTTTAAGATTTTACAATATCTCCCCAAGCGCGGCCGGAACATTATTTTCATACCCGTCCCTGTCTCATAGTAATAAGGTCGATAATTAAGCTTTTCATGGTTAGAGTTACAGCTAGGTATATTTTCATTAGTGTTTTCCAACCCAACTTACATGTACTACCAACTTTACTTTAAGCTTCAGTGAAAAGCTTAGTCGAAACTTTAATCGAAATTACTTTAGTATTGAACGTGGCAGACAGGTACCTGCGTCACGTGACAGTCTACCCCCAGATGAATTTGAAAGATGAGATCTCTCAGATATCGTCTGTAGAAGTCATCTCCCAACCCTTCATCTAACGGAGTTACCAAAAAAATTTTTTTAACAAACATTATACCATTAACTAAAGACTTGAAAAGTTTCGACCCATTGATATGTCAATTCCTCCAGGAGAGTGGTTTTAGTGTGGTGAATATTTAAACCAAAGGCGATAGACTTTGGCACCCAGGCAGCAGAGATTGAATCATTATACCTCAACAATAATCCATGACAACTTTTTCCTCAGGTTTTTCTGTTTCGTTAGAGATACCGGGCGTGACTCCGATAGGACCTACCGTCCAGACTAGGGGTCTTCAGCCCGAAAACTAGAGTCACATTGTTCGACAGGCGTTTTCTGGGAAACATTGTCCTCCCCATAGCCGAACCCCACATAGTCTACTCAGACAATCCAGAAAAGTGTTTGGTAGAAGTACCGAAGCGTTCATAAACCAGAATTGAAGCCAGATCCAATCCCGCCGCCCAGACACTGTAGACCAACCCTTCGGAGTGTGTCTCCCTTTGAACGGAATGATAGACTAGAAATTGGAAACCCCAACAGAGGCAATTTACATGGCCATTTGTTGACGTTTGCTTTAATGAAAAGAAAATAACTTAAAATCCCACTTGAAATCTCCCCAACTCCCTCATTTTGTATGAAGTACTATTAGAGTTGTGTTATATGTATAATAGTACTTATAATTCTCCCACTCAACCATTATTCTGAGCCCCTTTCCTCCTATTAAAACATGAACCATAAATTTATGAAATGCTATTAGTATTGTGTTATATGTATAATAGCAATCATAGCTGTTGACAATATACGTTATTTCCACCTGTTAAAACCACCAATCATATATTTATGAAGTGCTATTAGAATTGTATTATATGTATAATAGCAATCATAGCTGTTGACAATATATGTTCAACATCATCGATCATCCCGCACAAATTGAGTTGTGTAAATCCTAACACACCATGTACAGTCTGATGCCTGTCACAGTCAGTCTCTTAAGGACCTCGCCAAACCTTGGCTTTAACCTACCACCTATAACTGTGACTTCATAATATTGTGTTTGGTTGAAGGAACCAATTAGCAATAGATCTAGGTCGTACCGTAAATCCCATCCGACTGGAAGCGACTCATTCATATCACTCACAACACATTCATTGACTATCTAACACTCATCCCTCTTATGTCGACTCATACTTCATCCCATGCCAATACATTCCAATCATTCTTTGACCCTAATCCTTAACGCCCAGTCGCTACCAGACAAATGGAATCTCTTAGATACAAACCACAACATAAAAGTTGCTCTTGCCAAGTCATATCTCTTTATTCCCTGCAACAAGTTACTTGAACCATTAATAATATACCTCACTGAGAAAATAATATCATAAGTATACAATCCCTCCTATACCTTTGTAAAACAAAATTTAAAAATTTCCCACCAAAACACCCCCGGTCTCCCCTTGCTTCTCTGCATACTATTCCTAGCTATAACTCCAACCTTTACAATCGCGGATATACCAAAGGAAATCTATATAAATTTATATATATATTTTGTAAGTAAAACAAGTGGAATACAACCCTGTTTGCATAAAATATTTCCCTCTCGAATTTTAATTATTTCCTACGTCCCTATCCGCGTGTTAATTCCCCCGAAACTTGAAATTAAACTAATAAAAATCCTTAGTTCTTTAAACTCGCAATTTTATAAAATTCACCGGACACTTCACTGCGCTTAAACCTTTTATTGGATACACCAATATTTTCGACAAAGGAATTTAAGGAATTGACATTTACTTGAACTTAATTAATTAATCATCACTTTATTTTTTTTCGATATATATTTTTTTTGACACTATCTTTGTTCCTTTTATCGTAGGCTAATAAGAATTGTTTGACGTTTGAATATATCCATATTGTTTATTTTCGATTTTAATTAAAATTTTGACTATCACAGTAGTCACTGGGAGATACGAAAAGATAATTTTGTTTGTTTGTATTTGAAAATTTGAATTATTACTTGTATATGTGTTTGACAATTGTGACGCAAATCCTTACGATTTTGACATAGGAACATTTGTATAGCAATTTATATCACGAAATAAATCTAATCTATTCATACCTAACCCCGTCGTTTACCGCTATGAAAACTAACCTCGACACTTACAATGCACCCATCCAATTAAGCTAAATTATTTACCCGCAAGTCTAGATCACTGTTCTTATCAAAATGAAATAATATTAATAATACCTTATAACCTCCAATTCACACTTCAGACTCCAACTAATCTACTCCGTTACTTCCTGCGCTGCACATTAAATCACCTCACTGACACACTTCACTTGATTTTAAATGCACTTTAAACAACCCCACCGCCCTTAATTTCACTATTCCCGCTAATTATTTGCCAAACTAGATATGTTTGTTTACTTTGATTCGCGAGCGAAAACCCAACTAAAAACTAAATGATTGTCGCTTGTCATTCCATTGTCTATATCTTTAAACCTCTTTTACATTGCGCGCTCAAATATCTGCGGACTGGAACCGAAAAATAGGTCTTCACCCCTTGATAATTTATGTCTATCTCTTGAATTTATACGTAAAATAGTTACCTATGAAATCAAACTGTTTCACACAACGTTTAATCCCAGAATAGGACAACAACTATACCTCTCTCCCTCTGTCGACCCTCCTACGTTGTACTCGACTACCGTCCCGTTCATTATGACATTATCGTCAATGTTTTCCTATGTGCAATTCGGACCCTTATTAATGAAGACGTTTCTATATATTTTAGCATTTTAGAATCCAACTTGAACTCCCAAACTTTATTTTCCCTTTTAGTACAAAATATGGGCACTGTTTTTCCATGATACCTTAATATCACATGTCGCAACTAGTAAAAAGTTATTCTTCTACAACCGGTCACACAACTATTATAAAATTGTGCCTTTATTTTTATTATGTCGCGAATGTGTAAGCGTGAATCGCGAGGTCAATGACAAACACGACTGTATAAATGCGGTATCACTGCCAACTGTCAACCAATACGTGTTACTTTACTGTCATGTCAGTGTCACTGTCAACGTCAATGAATGCCGTCGAAATGCACGACGCAATTAGAAAATTCAACTCGAAATTGTTAATAAACATTTATCAAAACTTTCGTAATGCCTACTTTCTTATCATGTAATGGAAATGCAAACAATCTGTGATCGAATAAGTGAAAAACAAACGGAAATACTGCAGGTGAGTAATTGTTCTCCTTATGTGTCATTATTCCATATGAATTATTTGTTCGCAAATACTTTAAAGACTTTTGTTTACGTAACATGGGCGTGCCCCAAGATAAAGCTTTAATAATTATAATAGTCAAGTTGCGCTAATCTGTATTTTGCTGTAAATGCAAGTACTGCCCGAGTGGAGCTGTGATCAGAGCTGCCTACAAGACTAACATGCCATAATAATCTAATTCCTTTTATATTTTGCCTTTTCAGAGTAACATTTCCTAAATATGACGAAATCCATCTACACTTCTGCGAAAACTCAAGCAATTATGGCACTAAATGAAGTCTTTTGTTGATCTATGAAAGTGATGTTACAAATTTCAGCGTGCAGCTAACCCATGAATCTCTCCATATTGAAGAATCTATGTAAGTTTCCAATGATTTTACTCATGAACACATCTCCTAGGTCTATGTCGACCCCATAAATGACTCTGGATCACTTCTTATTCTATTCAAATGAAAATAGAAGCTGTGTAGTCTCCACTACAAAATCATGCTAATTAATGAACTCGATACATAAAAATCCATTGTACGCACTAGCCTAAACTAATAATCATAACCTTCATTACAGTGAAACTAATTGGGAAGTTGATTTGTTCCGAAGAAAACAATATTTGAAGAGAAAACTACAACACTCAGCGAGTATTATCCACTAAACAGTGAGTATTGCCTATTTTGGTTCTAAATATCTATAATTTTGTCAAATGAAGTCCCAGATATTAAATCTTTTCCCTTTCATTCCCCATTTAGCATAATTATTATTATCAACACCCAGCAGATGGTCATATTTTATGCATTTCTTGAACAATGAAAAGTGTCTCCGGGCCAATTTACCCCAATATCACTTATTATCTGTACATAGATACTTGAGTCCCCATCTTACTATGAAAAATGTAAAATTAAATTCTATATAGTCTTATTAAACCTCAATTCACTTCTCTATTTAATATAATTGTTAGATCTTTCTCCAAAGTATCGTTCGAAAATAAATTTTGTTCCTCCTGTAGGCATGTTAATCATAAAATATATAATATTACTAGCTATATCCTTTATTATATACACTTATTCAGCTAACTTATCATATCTATTTTATGTTACAGAAAGAATGAAAAGCAAAAATAACAAGATCCCGGAAGCCCGAACAACATCACACCAAATAAGCCCGCTTACTCCTATGTGTACTCCTGCTTTCCGGCAAAGCCCATATTCTCATAATAAATATCAACCTATCACTATCCACTATAAAACTATATGTAGCACCCAAACCACTGTATAATTAGTAACCAAAAATGTGTGTTGTGTTTTTTTTTTCCGTTTTTTTTTTTTTTTTGGTTCTTTGTTTTGCGCTTTATAAACTGGACTGCCTATGCTGTATTTTCATTAAACTTTTATTATTCACTGTGTTTGAAATAGTACCCAATAAACCCAACCCTTCTGCATTGCACCTTGTATGGCCTGAACTGAACAAGCATTAATAAATAGTGGAAATTGATCCTGGCTTATGAAACTTCCTCCCCTTTTTTTTAAACCTCTGTTATGATGGAAATGCCTATTATTCTTACTTCCTCCTGGCCTATCTTAAAATTATGTTTGATGTTGCATATATCTATAGCTAGATCAGTTACCCCAGTTTTGTGTTAAAATATTTATGACCATTGAATGAATAATCTAAAGCTTTTACTAGTTCGTTTATCTTCATTTACTCATTCTGGCTACCTCATTCTAAAATTCCTTTTCCACCCATAGCTTGTATGAAGCTAAGCCAACTCATCCAAATGCAAAAATGAGTAAGTACATAACCACTAGTGTCTTGGAAAGTAGTAAAACCTCAATATATTTGATGTCATTTCTAGTATGTAAGATCTCAATTTTATCTGAGTATTGAATAATCCATGTCAAGTTAAATCCTTAAACACTCATGTCCTATTAAACCTTTTATAAAAAGAATTTTGTTCCATATCCTCCCAAATTATTCAAACCATAGAGGAAATTATTGTTCAAATAATTACCAGTGACATCTACTGATGTATAACCAAACTTCTCACCCCATAAGCTTACTCAACTTCAATATTCAATCATTGACCCAAATCGTCCCAATAGCTACGAGAGGTCACTACTATCGCAGTCACTCAAAACGTTCATTTTTCTCCGCAAATTTTTAAATAATTTCTTTAAAATCAAATAATACCTTTATGTGTACAATTAATAACGTGACTCAAATCATTCATTATTAGGTGTAAATTGGTTTTTTCTTTCAATAAGGCCCTTTACATGATCGCGTTACGCATCAATAGTGATGAATATTGAAGCGAAACTCAACCAAATCTGAACGCCGTCTATAAATGTGGACAACCCAGGATAGTCATAATATTAATGAGACCTTTTACACTGTCACTACTATCTTGTGATACACTCGAATCATGATTACAATCGAAACTGAAGCAAAATACAAAGCGCGATAATATTGACACCACTACGCATCACGACATTAACTGTGTAGAGAGCCCTTTTATCAACACTACTTTTTTTTTCTCTCGCGCTACTCTATGTTCTGGCTGGCTGTCAATGTTAACATCTAACCTTAATTTGGGTTATTTCAAAGTTTGTTTACAGACTAAAGAACACAATTTCTTTTAATTCAGCCCCACGTTATTTGAATATTGTTCCTAACATTAGCTTTTATTGTGAATTGTGACGACATTTGTGATGAAACTGTTCGATAGAAAACAGTCGAAATGAAGTGACTCTGCCGTAACATACATTTTGGTATTCGCCAAAGCCCTAAATGCACTCCCTGAGAATCTCAAACGCGCATTATCCTATCCTATGTAAGACAGCGCAGTCGCCCTAGGGGACAGTTTCCCACCTTCATGAATCACTGATTCAAACGCATCACCATCAAAAATCGGTGAGTTTATATTATTAAATTATTGTACGTGTATACGTATGTAGTGATACATGACGCGACAATGCTAACTTCAATAATAATTACCCTCTCAAATCAATATTGTTTGTCTACAACACATCTTCATGTAATCATATGTTATAAAGAATTCTCAAAGATCCCGCTAAACTAATGAAACATTCTCAGTGTTAAATTATATCATGTAAGCTCAAAATACAACGCCACTATTATGTGAATTCCCCCCTTGATAAAATTGTTCAATTCTTGTTATCACTCCGTCTGGCCACATAAAATTTTCTTAGTTCTCAACAATTACCCATTCCTACCATAATTAAATATCCTTTGTTCAATTTTTTTCAGACCTACTTGAATAATGAGAAGAAATGACAACTACTAGAACATTCTATGCAATTGGTATACATGTTTTAATCTAAACTGAAGAAAAGTGCATCAGCCATTTCCAAATTTGAGTCTCCAAGTAAGTAATCAGTATGTTTATTTTATTCTAGAATGATATTGAAGCTAGACTTGCCCATTCTCATGAACCATCATGATGATGTGAATTTCACAAGTTTTTATTTAGTTTTACCCATCCCATTGTCCGTCTGTAATCAAATATTGCAAGATAAATTTTATCCACTTCCTGGTTGCCGATTGAGTTGAAATTTTGCATGCATGTATAAATCGAATGACAACGCAATATTACTATGAGAAAAACTGATCTGATGGAGACGGGAGGCGGTCACAGCAACTCTCAAACCACACAAAATAAACCCATCGTGTTTGGGCTCACTTGAACCAACTCAACCAGTAATTTATGATTGTGAGAAAAGGTACAGTCGGCAACAAAAGTTTGTACCATAAATGAAATTTAGGACCAAAGTCATTTCAATCATTCTGACTCAGAGAAAAACTTATAATTTTGATTACTTTCAATTACCTGTGTGCCTGCCATATGAGCTAATCTAAGAAAATAATCCTATATTATTTTATGTTACAGTGAGCTTGCTTATGGAAATTCGGCTGTTGGACACCAATAAAACCGCCTGCTTGTTCCTAACGACCCGACTACAAGGCTGAACATGTGTCAAACTACCTACCGTCTATACGAGCAACTAGCATAAGAGAACTATTGAACGATATAAAAGTTTTAAGAATGATGTCTTTACCTTACTTTTGTTTCTTGTCTAATGAATTTATTGACTGTTTAAAGGTGTATAATCCATTCCTAATATTATGTTGTTTGTATTAAATTAATGTTCATTTGGCCATCTCCTTATTTCCCAACCATGAACTATTTAGAACAAAGTCTGATTTATCCTAATTCCAGATATTTCTTATAAAGTATCATCCTTTAAATGATCTTGAACCAAAACCCGTTGCTATATATGCTTACAGCTAGAATTACCGCTATGCTGTGGCTCAGCATCTTTAAACATAAATCCCAGGTGCTGCAATCATTCTGATATTCAAGATTACACGACTTGCTACAATAAAATGAATATTTCCTAATTATTTCTATCAAAGTTATAATCCTGAAGTTCATCTAAACCCTCTTCACGCCCCCTTGGATAAGCCAAACAATGTTTGTGTCAAATTATACAATGCTCCTATTTGATCTAAGTCAGCAATGAATAAATATTCGTATTGATTTGTGGACGTCGAAGGGCAGACGCAGTAACTGATTTATCTAAATTATTCCTATTATAAGCAAGTATTGAACACTTGAATGATGATGATGATATCATAGAATTATTCACGAAACTTCACCCCTAATAAAAGCAATAAATAGCTTTTCCGAGTGAAATCGCGGCTTACATAGGGCCGCTGATTGTCGAATTTGTTATAAGAATGTATAAATAAAATAATCCCAACTCGCTAACAATTCGCTCATTGAGTAGTAACTAACAGTTAACTGGCTCTTATGATTACACTAGATGTGAAATTTTATGTTCCCATCTTTAACCTTTTCAACGCTCTGTCAAATATAAAATCTGGCAATCGCACGCCATGGCATCGAAATGTCAACCACGAAGTCGAACCATACAGAAACGCATGTCGGTGACATCGCACCGCACGCCGCTGGCGTTCAAAAGGTTAATATCCATTATTAGTGTTTAAAACTACGTTGAACAAATAGAACAATCTGCTACACAGCCTACCCAGATCATGACAAATCTTAACCTTTTAAGCAATAAATGAATTCTTTAATCTTTCTACAGACACCAATTTAGCTAGGAATGCACGAGAAATTTCTCGCACTTCAGCGTACTATCATAAGAACATTTCTCACCTCGTCTGACATTGATCAATGGCAATAATTATTGCATACTTATTGCGCATAGAAAGATCTCGAGATAAATTTCATTCATATAAAACTAAAACGAAGAGGGTATTTCTACTAGCAACCGGCACGCTCGAACGGAATAAATCCGACAATTACGGGTAGTTCTACCTATTGGCGCTCGCACCTTCGCTGTAATACTTCACTCACTACTTTATCCTAACGTTATTTAACAGAAAATATATCAATATTGTGAACCAATTTATTCTGAAAACCCAATCATCAGACCCTAAATTGAATGAGAAATTCAAATTTGAATGTTATGAAACACAATGTTTCTTTGAAGGGGAAATCGACAACCTTTGGTTCACAATGTTATGTCATTGTTGGTATCCTAACATGATGTTAATTATTTTTATATTACTAACAGGTAAATTGAATGGAAAGTTGAAATATGAGTATATAGAACCAGAAAGTTATCCGAATCATCAATTCGCAATCCTCGGTTCACAATATTTTAAGATTGTCGGTATTCTATCATAAAGTTACTTATTTATATGGACGATCATTGCCTGATTTTAAATCTTAAAAGTAAATGTGGAGAGCGTGCTTAGCTCGGCATCACGAGTGAAAAACACTGAGAACATATATTTGTTAAACTACCTACAAAATTCACCCATACTATTATCCTTCTCATTGTGTGGATATATCTCATCTCCTGAATTCCATCAAAATCTCCATAGCCGAAATCGGAATTAAATCCGAACCAATCAATATTAGCCTAGGTACTACTCGTTTATTATTGTAATGTATGGGCATAACCTTACTCACTATACAAGACTATAGGTACTTGTTAAATTTTCTAAACCGAATCGTACACTCTCTTACTATTTCGTAAGTCTAGTAATTGTAAAATTTAACGAATGGTAAATTTAATGTGATACCACATTAATTTTACTTAAAATTTTGAATCGTCCACTATTTGTAACTTCTGTGCACGATAAAATTGGGTACTGAATTGAAAAAGGTTTCAAACCCCTGCTTATGACTCGAACGCCCGATAGAGCTCTTCGAATGGGAGGTTTTTTTTTCCTTTTCTAAAAATAGAAATGCTGATTCATTACACAGTTGATGACGCGGTCTAATTGATGATGATCCGTTGCAGCAGCCTATGAACGCCTTATGTTTATGACGTAGGTAACCATAATTGGTTCGGGTGAGCTATAGCAATTTGGTTAGGTATACAACCTACCATGATTACTAAATAGATTATGATGATATTGATGATGATGGTAGATGGTCATTGTAGCCTATGAGCGACACACAACTGTGGGTGTTATTATGATAAAATCGTATGAACTACGGAGGTGGTAAATAAGCAAATGGCCTATTAAAATTAAACAGACGTCTTACGATGATGATGATGAGTAGTCGTCTTAGCCTATGAACGACCTATGCTTATGAATATAATACAATTGTTTTGCATGGTCCACGGAGATGGTAAGCAAGCGTACGGCCTGTTAAAATTAACTAATTGTGATACGATGATGATGATTATTAGACGGTTTAGCCTATGAATGACCTATGCTTATGAATGTAATTTTGATAATTCATATGAACTACGGAGGTGGTAAATAAGCATATGGCCTATTAAAATTAAATAGACGTATTACAATGATGATGATGTGAAGACGTCTTAGCCTAATGCCTATGAACGACCTATGCTTATGAATATAATTACAATTGTTTTGCATGGTCCACGGAGGTGGTAAATAAGCGTACGGCCTATTAACATTAACTAGTCGTGATACGATGATGATGATTATCAGACGGTTTAGCCTATGAATGACCTATGCTTATGAATGTAATTATGATAATTCATATGAACTACGGAGGTGGTAAATAAGCATACGGCATATTAAAATTAAACTGGTCGTGATACGATGATGGTGATTATTAGACAGACGTCTTAGTCTATGAACGATCTATACTTATGAATATAATTATGATAATTCATATGAACTATGGAGGTGGTAAATAAGCATTTGGCCTATTATTATGATGATGAAAAACCGCAGCATTCAATAACTATGATCAACTACCCCCCGCGTCTTAGACTAAACCCCGATAGCACGCGTTCGTTCACTACCCCCAGCGTTTTAAACTATAGTCCAGGTTTTCTACTGATGCAGCTTAATTTTCAAAGTTCGCGACCGCCGCTACTAAATCTACCTATGAACTTATTTAAGGTAACCGTCCTAATATCGTACGCTTTTTCGTTTCCTACCCCCCGAGTTTTAAACTGATGATTCTAGGTTACACATAAACAAATAATAGCTAATAAAATTCTCAAAATCGAAATGAAGAGTCCAAAAACCCCACCAGCTCACACTCCATCGTATACGACGCCAAACTGTGGGCCAGATGACCCACTACAGCGTAAGCTGCTACTAAATTAATAGCCCTATAACATGTCACCAAAGATGCACTGGTCACTGCTCTAATTTGTCACCATAAGGTGACACCGATCCTGGTCACGGCACCAAACTGTAACGTACGCCCCTCTCAATATTAACCCCCTCTGCTAAAAGCCCCAACTAAGCTACCGCACCCCGTGAAAACTTACTAAACTTTACTGAAGTCGCTTTGAGAAAAACGAGCTTTATGAAAATGATTTGGCCTTGTGATCGTCTATGGTAGAACCCTATTAGTGTTGTGAACCGTAAGCAACCCCAGAACTTTAATGTGAAGCTGGTAGGATCGTTGGACTCTTCATCTCCACTAATATTCGCGACCTAATCTATCCTTACACACATCACTTCTCAGTTGACCTAAACGCTACCTAACTAAGATTGGGCTGCGTTAGCAGCTTGTATCATTAAAATACACGCTTGAAACTAATTCTAATAGGGTTTTACTTAGGACTAGCCTATTTGAGAGGAGCCTAGAGATTACTCTGCCTGTACTAGTCGTTGTAATGGTCCTATTATTATGAAACTTAGAGCGTTACGTAGCTCAACTAACCGACTTCTCTCTTAGCTGTTCCTATAGGCCCTAGCGCTTGGAAATATGGTTTTATATTTGTTTAGATAATTTATCCCCAACCACACCTGTAAGCGTCTCTCTCTGCCTCTTGCTGACGGGGGCGTGTCGTCGAAGGAGGGCAAGTCTCCCACCACAGCACTTTGAAATTCCTAAACCAAGGATACCTGCTAGTCTAAGCGCTACACTTTGACTACCCTAATCTTGCGAAAGTTATCCTTGGTTGTATATGTTGCGACGTGCTATTTTTAGCTACTGACGCTGCCAGCAAGAGTAGTAGGATGGGGCAGGACGCGCTATCCTTACAGCTTTCTACATATTCTAGCTTCGCAAAACAGGGTAAGCTGTTTTGCTAGGCCACTCAGATGCTCGCGGGCATCTCTAGTCTACACTACCACTGAAGGCGCTGATGCCTTATTAACCCTATCACTCCTAGCGGCTCTAAGCCCTATCACTAGCATGCCTAGCTCCCGTTGAAGCCAAAAATGCCGAACCGTAACACGTAGCCCACCGAATTCCCCTTATTCGAAAACGAGTTAACCACGTCATGAGCGTTCAGCTACCCATTGTGGAAAACGTCTGATGTACGGCTCTGCTAGACATCAGTCCCTAGTAGACATGTCCCAATACTCTGGGTATATGCCCTCCTCCTATTCACAACGTACACTGATCATTTTAAATATACCACACTAGGATCGGCATTCTCAGCCTCACCGTAACTAGGTCCCTACCAGGCCTATGCTAAATCCCTAAAGACTAGCTGCTTAAGAATCCACTTATCTCACTATTCACTTAACACTTTTACACACGTATACTGAAGACACTTCTTTCTCTGCCATCGGAGCTATAACTATCCCGCGACTGAAACACTTCAAACACTAAAAGAATCCCTACTGTGATCCTGGAAATAAAACACTTCACTTACAGAAATATTACCCATCCTAAATGCCTAATATTATCCCTGTGTATGAATTTAACCTAACACTACCCCTTCCCATCCCTCTGCATTATTCGCAACTAATTCCAGGAGTCTGGTTTTAGTTCCGAATAAGGCCGTGAAGTCCCTACTTTAAGCTGTAAAGTCTAGCCGGCGAAGCTAGGATTTAGAAACCTGACACACCTGTGTGTTGTGCGTTCCCCCCAACACGCTCGAGAGCTTGGTGGTGTTAGTAGAACTCCCTATTGGGTATATAAATTGGATATATAAATATATTTAACAAGACCGTCTCCCCGGATACTGACGACTTCCGCAAGCGGAGTAACCTCCTGTGCTGAGCCTTCAATCGTGCCAGCCATGCTTCAGATCGTCAGCTGGACACCGAGAAGACGTGTGGGATAGTTCGTTACTTATGTTGGTAAAGAAGTAACGCCGAGCCACCCACAGACCCGGATCTAACATAGCTCCAAGCTGCACAGCGTTTACCACCGCTAGGCTACTGTCCAACTTGTTGGGCAACTGTCGCCCAGTTGACTAGCTGGCTTAAATTATAATAGAACAACTTGACATTAAACCAAAGAAAACGTAACACATTAACAGTAGTAGCGTAGGTTTCCCGGCTATGCATTAGCTTAGCGACGAAACCTCGGCCACACAAACGCGTCAATTTCCCCACGGAATAAAACAAACTAAAATATTCCCATAGGTCTGAATCTATCTGCCCAACCGCGCACTATGGCGTGGCGTCAAGATCCCGGCCCAACAAAAATTAAACCTCACCGGAAAGGTGTATGCCCAAAAACCAGCGTCCGTCAACAGCCAACGATGAGAATCGAATGAATCCGCTCCCCGCCTTGTTACTTGTTTATATACCCTAAATGTGCGTAATACGCGAGACGTGAGACACTCGCACAACTTTCGATACTATGCCTATGGTTCTCTTTGACGATAAAGCCTATTTCCGCGTCACTTGCGAAACTCGCGTGTTGTGAGACTCCTGGTTAACCCGGCGTTTTTCATTGTGTGGGTGAAACCAGTTGAACGTGTATTGTTAGGAGAATGACGACTTTAGCCCCATAGGCACTAAGTCGACAATACCCGATACTTGAGATAGTCGGGATTTCCGGAGTTTTCGGCCACTTCGCTCGTTCAGAGAGACCGTATGTACTCAGACGCCCAACATATTTTGAACTATGCATACATTATCCCTATCCCTTGCAGTATAAATCCTTGTATAAACCAGCGTTCTTGACCCGCCTGCCATTATATCGCGGTTTGGGACATCAACGTACCAGGGACGCATAACCGTGAGAAGCCTTTGACAATTTATATTTTAGTGTCGAGCGACGTATAATCTGCGGCTTCCTACCCTTCGTCGCTACTCATAAGGTCGATAGTCATTTGGTGTATTGTCCTCGCACGTTGTCTTTGTCTTTCAATAGTGAATAATATTTACTTGTATGTAGTTGTGCGCTTGCATTAGTCCGCGTACCGACGCCATTATGTTTAAGAGAAAGGGATGCGTATCTTCTGTTCCGCTCACTCGCACCACCTAACGATGACGATCTCCATTGATAATAAGGTTGAAGTTTGTTCGCTACAATACCTACGTCAGCTCTGAGGATCCCTATCCCTTGCAGTATAAATCCTTGTATAAACCAGCGTTCTTGACCCGCCTGCCATTATATTGTGGTTTGGGACATCAACGTACCAGGGACGCATAACCGTGAGAAGCCTTTGACAATTAATATTTTAGTGTCGAGTGACGTATAATCTGCGGCTTCCTACCCTTCGTCGCTACTCATAAGGTCGATAGTCATTTGATGTATTGCCCTCGCACGTTGTCTTTGTCTTTCAATAGTGAATAATATTTACTTGTATGTAGTTGTGCGCTTGCATTAGTCCGCGTACCGACGCCATTAGGATTAAGAGAAAGGGATGCGTGTCTTCTGTTCCGCTCACTCGCACCACCTAACTATGACGATCTCCATTGATAATAAGGTTGAAGTTTGTTCGCTACAATACCTACGTCAGCTCTGAGGATTTACTCGCTGTTTTAGCCGTCTAGTTACTAGGCAAGCATAAAACCCAGATAGTCTTTAAGATTTTACAATATCTCCCCAAGCGCGGCCGGAACATTATTTTCATACCCGTCCCTGTCTCATAGTAATAAGGTCGATAATTAAGCTTTTCATGGTTAGAGTTACAGCTAGGTATATTTTCATTAGTGTTTTCCAACCCAACTTACATGTACTACCAACTTTACTTTAAGCTTCAGTGAAAAGCTTAGTCGAAACTTTAATCGAAATTACTTTAGTATTGAACGTGGCAGACAGGTACCTGCGTCACGTGACACTACGAACACCTAGGCGAGTATAAAAAACGCGCAGACTCATCTCGGTTGCTGCGACACCCAAATAGGATTCTCCCAGTAAAGCGGCGGTTGGCCAAATCCGGAAAGATAACACACATGATGGGGCCAGCCTTGTATAACAAGTTGCCAGAGTCGGTCACGTCAGCTCCTTCCCTAACGAGTTTCAAACGGAAACTAAAAGAATGGCTTCTCGAGCACACATTTTATAGCTACGATGAATTTATGAAAATGGTGTGATTATTGATATTTAGATATTGTGCTGACTGAATAATAATTATTAGCTAAGTATATAGGCAGTAACTTATTATTGTAGATTTCTTTTTGCTAATTTCTAATTTATTAATGTTCTAGTAGGAAACCTTGACATGTAATATCGATAATTATGAATAAATGAATATGAATATGAATATGAATATATC
>CAJHZS010000015.1:0-40766 GCA_905163555.1 Notocelia uddmanniana
TTTCCTTAATGTACTGGTTTGAGTGGTCACCAGAAACAGTAATGTCATTGTTTTCCACGCAGTATGTGTAAAATAAAGTTTATTCCACAAGATAAAAAATCGATTTCAGGGCACCATCTATCAATAACCTTACAAACATTTAAAAGTGCGAAGCTGTTTAGCGCTGTGCCGAAACTGCAAAGGTTCGTTATAAAGCTTCATGTCTAGCCGCTAGATGGTATGAAAATAGATTTAGTTTTAACCAACATTTGAAATATCCAATATTAATAATTAATAGTTTTGGTTAAGCTACGTTTGTCAGATAGATTGATTTACACATATAGCCCGATTATATTATTATTATTATTAACCAACCAAATTGTATGTCGAAAAGGTAAGTACATTTGATTTCCATTTTAGAATTACGTATCAAATGTCGTCGACAATCTGGCGCCACTACCTAAATTAGATTTTGCATTAATCCTAGTTCACACCTATCGTTGGAGCTATCTACTAAATAGATCTTATCTTCCTATGATGTAAAGTAGAATTATGTCTGTATTATCATTTCAGAAATTACATAAACATAGTGCGCTTGCATAAGTACTTCAATATCTACGCGCCTTTAGAATTAAAGGTTTCTTGTTGGATACTCGATATTGTTCAGCTCATATCTATTGACACGTTCAACCAGGTGGACACTTGAAAACTTTAATTACGTACATTATTGAAGACGCTTAAAATATTTTATTCATTAACAAACTCAGAAGGCAATTCGAGCAAGTATGTAAGTATATGTCGAATAAGTTATTCTTTATAATTTGCATCGTGTTTGCTTCTATAATGTGCTTTTTACAGGGCATCTAATAATAATCCGTTTGAATCCGACGAGGAAATTTTTTTAACGCAGAGAAGTGACGACGCGCTTCCGCCGGCTAAAAAATCGAAGGGAAAAGCATTAAAATCCAAAACCGTTCGAGCAAAGAAAACTACGCAGAAGGTTTTGAAAGTTGCCGATAATAATTCAGACTCTGAAACCGAAGATGATTCCACAGCGCAGTCGAAGAAAAAGGTCCAGAAACCTCAACTGTTCCTGGATTCTGAGGTACCTATCTAAGCTTACCTTGCTTAAGTACGTAATACGTATAAAAATAACTTCACAATTATGATAAGTGATATTTCGCTAACGAAATCTTTCGTAAGCCATTACTGATTTGCGTTATGATTTATTTTTAATTAACATGTCATTGTTCTTACAGGATTATGGAACTGCCGTACCAATTAGAGCTTCAGCATTGAGAAACTTTCTATCAAGAAAAACTGCGTCTGGGTATACTATGCAGACGAATCATTCTGCCAAAGGGGGGTATTACATCGAACTCAGGGCATATCACATGCGAGATTGGAGCCATCGGGGAATGAGGTTGACCGCTGGAAAAAAGCAGTCGTCACTTTCAAGGGAGCGGTCGATGAAACCAGCCCAATTTTTGCTTCAGTCTGCGACGTTATAAAGGCTGTTAAAGAAGAATATAAAGGCATCCAACCTATATTGTACCCTTCTAATATTTAAGGTATGACTATTTTTCTTTACTTTGACCCTCGGTATTTCAGTGTATTATTTAATCGAATTTAACCTTTAAACTGGATTCAGAAGTATATTTTTTCATTGTTAACCATATTTAGTTTTGCATCATATCTTGACCTTGATTGTCATAGATTCTTACACATATTGACTACTATATTGACATCAGTAACGTCTTTAATTTATTTAGCATACAATTATAATAACTGACTTTTCGTAGGTAACGAAATTTTGAAGAAGATATTACAGGTGTATTTTTTAAGGCATGTCACAATTTTTGGTCGATTTATTTTTGTATTTTACTTACTATGACATCGTTTTGTCCTTTCAGGTTTATCAATGCACTGTCCCTAAAAGCCTCGACCGTATGATCTTTTTTTATCTTGAAAACCGCATCTGGATATACTATGCAGACAAATGGAGAATATTACGTCAAACTCAGGTAGACCCAGTATTTAATTAGATTCGGATATTTTTTTCATTCGCAATATTCATTTTGCCCAATTTTTCGTAGTAATTTAAACTTTACGTTATAAATACATATTTTAATTTACGAGTTAACTTTATATTAATCATCATGTATTTTTGCCAAGCTTGTAACGTTCACGTTCCAAAGTTATCAACTCATAAAAAAACCAACTTGCATAAATCTAATTGTTTACTCAATACAAAATATAAAAATGTATACATAATTGCCAACGCATTTCGTGACAGAATAGCTAGCTATAAAATAAATTCGGCAAACTTTACGATCGCTCCAGAATTGTTTTTATCCGAAATTTCAGAAGTAACGGACCAACTTATAGGAGTACTTGTATAAGCATACGGCATTAAAGTGAATTCGAACTCTTTGTTACATATGTATTGACGAAGAATGATGAGAAATCAATGAAATCATTCAATACTAAATACGTTGAAGTATTTCAAAACAGCGATATTTCATCATTATATCGCTCATTTGCTGAAACATTAGTCTCAAAATGTTCAGAATTCGAACTTTCGGAGTCCGGGTGGACAATTGACACGATAATCATTTAGAAGTCAATATAATGAAGTACAACCCTCTAAGGGCAGGCTCCTATATACCATTGCCCAAGCACATAGCAAATAAGAAGGCTTGCTTGAATATAAATAATGACAGACAATCGCTGCTTTTTATGGTGTATTATGGCTTATTTGTATCCAACTAAAAAAATGCTCATAGAGTTACATCATATCCCGATTATTCTGATATATTAGAAACAAGTGGTATGTCATTTCCGCCAAGTTTAAATGATGTCAATGGTTGAAAATAAGAACTCTGATATTAGTTTAAATATCTATGGTTTAACAAAAAAAGGCGAAGTCACTGGCCCTTTGTATAAAACGCACAAAAGGAAAATACACCATGTAAATTTATTATTATTAAGACATAAAGGAAAGGCACATTTTTGCTTGATAAAAGATTTAGGAAAGCTTGCTCATAAACAACTTACTAAACATAAAGCAAAAATACATTTGTGCGAAGAGTGTTTTTTGTATTTTTCAACGAAAGAAAAACAAATTCAGCATAACTGTGCAGGAATCCAAACTATGTTACCTGAAAAAGACACCAAAATTTCTTTTTGTAATTTTGAAAGGACACAAGAGATACCTATTTCATTTACGCTGATTTTGAAAGGCTTGTTACTAGAATTTTCGGATAAAAATAAGTCAACCTATGTAGAAAATATGCAAATTCACGAGGCTTCGTGCTTTGCCTATTATATTTGCTGTAAAACCAACCTGAACTAAACGACTTCGTATCTTATCGAGGTCCTAACTGCTCGAAAAAGTTTGTCGAAACAATATGCGGCGATGTAACCAGATTACATGCTATTCTGTCTTACAGTAAACCTATGATTCCACTTACCCCAGATGAGCGGTTATCGTTACGTCAAGTACTATGTGTCATATATGTAAAGAACCATTTTCTTCTGACGACAAAATTGTGATGGATCATAATCATTTACGGGTCGTTATAGAGGGGCTGCGCATGCAACATGTAATTTAAAAGCAAAAACTTGTCCTTTTATTCCCATAATTTTCCACAACTTAACAGGATACGACAGCCATCTATTTATTAACGAACTTTCGAACGTATGCGGGCGAATTAACCTTATACCGAAAAATAAAGAAAAGTTTATTTCATTCACTAAATTCATACCCATGGATCGTCAAAATGTGGCCCAGTTAAAATTTATCGATTCATTTAATTTTTTAAGCTCAAGTTTAGATAATTTAGTGAACACGATGAAAGCAAACGATTTTCAACATTTAAATCATTTTTCGGCGAAGGTGAAAAGTTTGATATTGCTCGTAAAAAGGGTATATATTGTTACGATTACGTTGACACCTGGGAACGATATGAAGAGACATGTTTGCCAGAGCCTTCTAAATTCTTTAACAGATTGACATCAGAATCTGTATCCTCGTCTGATTATAAACATGCTATGCGTGTATGGGATACTTTCAACATTAAAAATCTCGGAGAATACACTGATTTGTATTTAAAATGCGACGTATTACTCTTATGCGATTGTTTTGAAAAATTTAGAAACATGAGTCTTAATTTTTACAATCTCGACCCTTGTTATTACGTGTCATCACCATCGCTAAGTTGGGACGCTATGCTACTGTACACTAAAGTAAGGTTAGATTTATTAACGGATATAGAGATGTACCAGATGATCGAGAAAGGAATAAGAGGCGGTCTTGCTCAGTGTTCACGAAGATATGCTCGATCTAACAACAAGTATCTTTTAAGTTACGACAGTAATGAGCCGGATAGTTTTTTAGTATATTTAGACTGCGTTAACTTATACGGCCACGCCATGATGCAACGTCTTCCTAAAAGTAATTTCAGATTTCTTGATGATTTCGAAATTGCGAGTTTTGATGTTGAAAGTATACAACATGATTCTGACACCGGGTTCATTTTGGAAGTAGACTTGCATTACCCACTTGAGTTACATGATTCTCATTCGGACATGCCATTCGCGGCTGAAAAATTTGTCCCCGCGGGGAGCAAAAATAGTAAATTAATTGCTAACCTTTATGATAAACATCGATATATTATTCATTACATTCATTTGAAAGAATGCTTAAAAAATGGGTTAGTTTTGTTAAAAATCTATAAAGTTTTAGCCTTTGAACAAAGCAATTTTTTAGAACCGTACATATCTTTAAATACTTCACTTAGACAAACAGCATCTTCCGAATTCGAAAGAGATTTTTTTAAAAAACAGAATAATTCAATATTTGGTAAAACGATTGAGAATAAGCGTAAGCAGGTCGATGTGAAACTTGTTAATGTGTGGAAAGATAATGGGAATAAAACGAACAAATATTGTGGGGCGGAAAAATATATAAATGCTCCTAATTTTAAAAATGTGGCGATAATTTCAGACTCATTAGTAGCAATTCAATTGAACCAAACAAAAGTTGTACTTGACCGTCCGATCTACATTGGTTTCTCTATATTGGAACTTGCAAAAAGCCATTTATACAGATTTCATTACAGTGTGATGAAACGCATTTATACAAATAAAATACATCTCTGCTATACTGACACCGACAGTCTCTTATATCTTATCTATACAAAAGATTTTTATCGAGACTTGAAAGAAAATATAGAATATTTTGATACTAGCAATTATGAAGCAGGTAATATATTTAACATACCTTCTGTGAACAGTAAGATACCCGGATATTTCAAAGATGAGATGGGCGGTGCTATTATTACAGAATATATAGGGTTGCGAGCAAAATTATATTGCATCACTACTTGTAACACAACTGTAAAAAAAGCAAAGGGAATAAAAAAGTGTATTACCAAAAAACTGGACATTAATAAATATAAACGTGCTCTATTTTATAATGAATCATTGAGAGACGAAATGTGTATTATTAGATCCAAATGCCATAAACTTTATACCCAAAAAATAAACAAGCTAGTTCTTTCACGAGATGATGATAAAAGGTGTGTAAATAAAGATAATATTACGTCTTTGCCCTGGGGGCACTATAAAACATTATGTTAAGTACGGTGTTGCATGCGTAGAATCAACCTTAAATATAATGTAACGCTGCTGATGTTAGTAAATAAGATACGATATTAGGACGATGACAAATTTTTAGACGATCGTTAAAAGTATTTTATTTCGACTATAATTTAATTGATTCCGTTGTGAGCCGAAATTTGTCTACAATTTACTGAGTAACTTTTTCGTCACAACGGAATCAATTAAATGTAAACGAATTAAAACCTTAACGACGGCCCAATAATCCCACCCATATTTCTGATTTGTAAGCGATATTTTACTTGGTGTTGTATTTACATAGTTAGTAAATAAGATACGATATGAGAGCATTGACAATTTTTTCGGACCATCGTTAAAAGTATTTTAATTCGACTACAATTTAATTGATTCCGTTGTGAGCCGAAATTTGTCTACAATTTATTGGGCAACTTTTTCGTCACAACGGAATCAATTAAATGTAAACGAATTAGAAACCTTAACGATGGTCTCAAAATTTGGTCCTCACCCTTATTTCTGATTTGTAACCGATATTTTAAGTGGTGATGAATTTTACATAGTTTTTAAGTATGTAACATTTGAATAATAATGATAATAAATCATATTTACGATAAATAATATTACTTGTTTTATTTATATTTCTCCATTGACAGTATAGCGTTATAGAAAATAGGTTGTGACGATTTGTACACAATTAAGCAACTAAAAATAAATATCCAATCAGTTTTCTAAACGCTATATTGTTTCACCATGAAGAGTTTTTGATATTTCCAGTCAGGGCTCGGAACCGGTTAATGTCAAAATCCCGAAATAGTCAAATATTTTGAATTAGTTTATGCTCTTTATGTAGGACTCAATAATGTATTTAGAATATTGCTTCGTATAATTAGATAGCCTAATTAAACATGAAATAATAAACGAAAGAACGAAAAAAACGGTTTTTATGGAGAGAATACTGGTTTCCGAGCCCTGTTTCCAGTTGTTAACCTTTAGATGCATGAAGTATCAACAACGATACTACTGAAATGACCCAAGTCGAAATCAACTTAACGTCAATTTGGGATTTTGTCAAACTGAGCCATTAAGTCTCAATTTTACATATATATGACTTTTATTTAAGACGTTACAAAAATAAAATGGAGTACCTATCATTTTTTTGATATTGTATGCATCTAAGGCTTAAAACACCTCTGTTCCATGAACGATAGGTAGTAAAACGAATAAAATATAATTTATCGACCTAAATTATCCCTAAAGCTACTACTTAGTTCAGGATTCAAGATTCGAATGTTAATTCGTGACGCAAAAACATAATAAGTGCATGAATAATAAAACAAAATAATATAGTAACGTTCGGGTCACGGAATCCCGAGTTCATAACGCTTGCCTGGTCAACAGGCGATAATTGTTTCGATGTTTATTAGCTTTTCTATCTATCAATTGCTCAAATGTTATTTATTATAAGAAATAAAAATGTTATGCGAAAGTCAGTAAATAGATAAGTTTGCCCTTAAACTTTTTAGGTGCCTTATTTAATATACTCTGTTTTTCTTTATCTATGGGAGTCTAATTACAACTGATAATAACAGTTGTCGTTATTAAAATGGGTTATCATTCTAAATTATAAACAAAAAACAACATATTTGCTGAAATTTTTATTGAGGTCTTAGTAAACATTTAACTACAAGTACGAGTATATATTAAAATGAATACTGCAAGTACTTACGAAATTACAAAAGTTTATTATATGATATGTACAGTAATACTAAAAGCTATTCACTTTTCATCCAGTTTTCTTAATATTCTTGTCAATGCGTATTCAGTTGAGTCTAACACTTCGTCACATGGATCGCAAACAAGGTACTGCGCACTAACATTGCGGCTAGAATCACCATCGTTCACAGCTTCGATATCAATTTTTATTAAATATTGTCCTTTTCGATAGTTATTTTTTATAACGAAAGACGAGCATTTTTTAGTTTGATCTTTGATAATAGTTTTTTTCGGCTTATTTTTCACTATTTTGCGTACTACTTCCTGACGGCGTTTTTCAACTTTTTCAAGCCAACCGTCAACATCTTGCACGTAATAGAATGGATCGTCCGGCCCGACATCATGAATTGGAGGGCTAACGTTAAATATGTCGCCAAAATCATCAACTTGGTTTTGTTTGCCCATGTTTGACTCCATTATCTGAAAAAAAAATTAGGTTAGACACTATAACGAGCCCTCAGAAATAACATAACAAAATAAAGTACGTTACAAGTTTTATTAATCTCTCAAATATATTTCAAGACTGTTAGAAGATATCTTAATTTTGTTTAAGATAAAATATTAATATAGAAAACCATTACCTATGGCTTTAAATTAGGCAGTAACTTCTCTCGTTGCGACTGCTTCCGTTTGACGCAAGCAATGAAATGGAAGCCAATGCTCGCAATTCTTTACAGGTTGCAACAGGTATTAAGAATAATCATGAGTAATACCGAATGCCTTTTTAGGCAGCGCTCTAACATTTCTAAAACAAAATACTCTCCAACTTAAACTGCTAGTAGGTATACATATTTAATGAATGTTTTGTATAATTAGTTAACAGAAAGTAAAATGAAGCTAATGAAACAACAAGTGTCACTTGAAATCGGTAAAATTATTGCTGAGTCACGTCCTATTAATATAAAGCACAGTGTGCTTTTGCCCAACTCGATTCGATGCATAATCTGCGGGCCTTCCAATTGCGGCAAAACCAATACCATGCTAAGTTTATTACTTCATGAAAATGGGTTAAAATTTCAAAATGTGTATCTTTATTCTAAAACGGCTTTCCAACCAAAATACCGCTTTCTAGAAGACGTTATTATGAGAATATCTGATATTAATCTGCACATATTTCAAGACGAAAAGGATGTAATTTCTCCTGATGAGGCCTTATGCAATTCTGTTTTTATATTTGACGATATAACTTGTGAAAATCAGAACAATATACGTAATTATTTTTCTATGGGAAGACATAAAGGAATAGATGTTTTCTATTTATCTCAAACTTACTCTAAAATTCCCAAACAATTAATTCGAGACAATGTGAATTTCCTAATTATTTTTAAACAGGATGATGTTAATTTGAAACACATATATCATGAACATGTGAATTCTGACGTTAGTTGGGAAATATTCAAATCACTAGCCATAAATATATGGAGGGACCCATTTGCATCTTTAATAATCAGCAAAGATTGTGAGTTGAACAATGGTAGATATAGAAAATCATTTGATGAGTTTGTAAAGTTTGAGTGAACCATTCATACAAATATTTATGACAAATCCAATTTAAGACAGTTAGTTACAGGCTTAAGGCAATAGAACAAGTCTGTACAAATTTAAATGTCATGGAAACCGATTTAAAAACACAGTTAATAAAATCAGTTAAAAATATAAAAAATAAACTGAAACAAATGCGTGAAAAAGATGAAGTTTGTGAGTTACAACATAAAAAAATATTCAAATCATTAAGTGACCCATTAGAAACCCTAGTATCACTAAACAATACTTCTAATAATGTTCGCGTGCACAAGGAAAATAAAGAGATATATGCTCAAAACGACGCTCCTATGGATGATGCTAATCTTGATTTAAAATATGGCTCTAAAGAGTTTGTGTCACAAGAATTAAAAACTCCAACTAAAGTGGAAAACTATGTAGCAAAAGTGAAGAGTCCTCAAGCAAATAGAAAATATTTGCAACTCCCGAAAGAACCTTTCAATGTAACATTTGGAGTGCGGAATGATGGCGAGAACTTATTTATAGGTAATTCGCCGGTAACATTAAAAACGCAGGGCGAAAATACCCCAAATAAAATGACAATGATTAATTTACCTGATAAAAGTTATGAGTTAACTCCAGGACTAAACGAACTTTTATTTCAAACCAAACCCAATTCAAATATCGTTGAAGAAAAAGATAAACTAACTTATAAAGATATCCTGATTCATACTAATGTTCATAAGAGAGGATATAGTCCAGACGGTCAAATACAAGGAAATTCGGGCATGAAATACTGCCAATTTATCAAACCATTATTTAACGAATCTAACAAAAAACAGGGCGGCAACTTACCAGTATTGAAAAAATATAGGCGTAATACAGATTACATATATTGGGACGATCCTAACGAGTTAATTGACAGATTAAAATTATTGGTTGCTTCTAAAAATGCTGGCAATACTAATCACGATAATGAAATAATTTCTATCATAGAAGAATTGAGAGAAGCAGGTATAATAAAAGAATAAAAGTGTTGTTAGGGACTCATTATGACTTAGTCCTATAATGTTCTCTGAAGATGAACGTTGATAAGTTTGGCCATCACATATTCAAAAGGCGAAAAGTAAATTCAAATATAGAACCTTATATGGCTTTCATAAATTTTAATGATGATTTTATTGACGCGAATAATAAGCCTATTAAACATCTTGGAAAACCAATTGATTCCGCGGACGGTGTAACAAAAGAGTATGTTGATAATATAATGGAGGTTATGTTAAAAAAAATAACAGCGATACGTCAAGAATTACAGCAGTTAGATACAGAAATTAAAACCTTAAATCAGAGCATAGACTCAGTGATACAAAGAAGCAAATACAAAAAATGAGTAAAGAAGTGGTGGTTAATGAAATACATAAACAAGCTCGAAAGAATTTTCCTCGAAGACATGTGATAATGAGAGATATTGACGATTTATGGCAAGCTGATCTTATTGACATGCAGTCTATTTCGACAGTGAACTCAAAGTATAAATATATACTAGCAATAATCGATACCTTTTCGAAGTATGCTTGGGTATATCCATTAAAACAAAAAAGTAAAGAACATGTGACTCGAGCCTTTGAAGATTTGTTAACACAACCTCGTGTTCCGAAAAATTTACAAACTGACTTAGGAACTGAATTTTATAACAAACAATTAAAACATTTACTTGATCGATATAATATAAGACACTATTCAACATACTCTGTGAAAAAAGCTTCTATAGTGGAAAGGTTTATAAGAACCTTAAAAACCAAATTATATAAACAATTTAGCTTACAAGGAAACTACAAATGGGTTAATGACACTCTTTATAATGTAGTTAAGCAGTATAATAATACGGTACACAGAACAATTGGTCTTAAGCCAAGCGAAGTTAATGCAGGAAATAAGCAGCAAATTCTTCAAAAATATAATAAAACAGTTTTGCCAGCAACAACGAAAACTATATTTAAAGTTGGAGATCCCGTGCGTATAAGTAAATACAAAGGGACATTTGAAAAAGGGTATACTCCAAATTGGTCAACAGAAATATTTACTATTACTAAAATTCAGAACACAGAACCGGTTACATATATCATAGAAGATAGTAAGCATCGGCCCATTTTGGGATCGTTTTATTCACAAGAATTACTTAAAGCTAAATATCCAAACATTTACCTGGTTGAAAAAATTTTAAAAAAGAAAGGTACAAATTTATATGTGAAATGGTTAGGATTACCTTCTCAAGAAAACAGTTGGATTGATAAGTCAGAAGTTTTATAAGCAGGTCATATTTAATTTTTTCATTCTTAGTCCGTATTTCAAGAAAGAAAGAGTGTTCGGTATTACATCTTTAAATTATATTTTAATTATATCTTTAAATCAATGATGCCGAAATTTAATTCCGCAAGAAAAACAAAAGCTCGCAACGCTAAACCGACTGGTGCTGCAAAAAAATTAAAAACCGGGAGAGGTTTTAAGAAAACGTTTAAAAATATTGTTTCTCTTACAAAGAAACACATAAACAAATTTAAACCCAAATGTAAAAAAGCAGCTATAGAGTTAGCCGTTGCTGTTGCTCGTGAATTGGCTTCCGATTCTAACTCAACTGTGAATATTCCTCGAGTGATACCAGTGCCAAAAGTTGGAGGATTTCTTCCCTTAATACCAATTTTTGCTGGTCTGTCAGCTGCAGGTGGTTTAGCAGGTGGTGCAGCTGGAATCGCAAAGGCAGTTCAAGCAATAAAATCAGCTAAACAACGCTTGCAAGAACTTAAACGTCACAACCAAAAAATGGAAGAATTGTGTATAGGAAATGGGCTTTGTCTCAAAGAACATGGTGATGGTTTAGGCATTTATGTCAAAAAACAAAAAAACTAATTCCAAGGCTACCCAAAAGAGCGCTAACTAATATCGACCTACTGAAATATGCAAAATTCATTCCATTTTTTAGAGGAGTGTACATGAGAGATCAGTTGCCAGTTAGCCCGTTAAATAAAGAATGCGGCATTATAAATCTTGATAGTTCAGATAATCCTGGAACTCATTGGGTGGCCTATGCTAAATTAAGTGATTATATTGAATATTTCGACAGTTATGGTAACTTAAAACCACCGGAAGAATTTTTACACTATGTTGGACCAAATTTTTTTTATAATTATGCTAATGTGCAAAAGAGCCATCCTTATAATTGTGGCCATTTGTGTATTCGGTTTTTGAAATCCTTTTGGAACCGGCATAAATAGACGAGAACTTGATAAAATAATTTAGTTTGCTCAAAATGTCTATAACACTTACAATCACTGGAAACGAATCTGTTCTTCAAACGGAATTTATTCCTCCTCTGATATTAGATGATAATTATGAGTGTGGCTTACTCTACTTTTCTACATTTAATACAATTCCGAATATTCATGAAAATAATAACATTTTTGCCTATGGTAAAGATAAACGTATCAAAATTCCTTGGGGCAATTACGACTTGACAGACTTATATGAATACTTAAAAACTGAACTGAAAAATGTTCAGTTGCAAATTAAATCGAATAATAATACTTTTAAGTGTTTGTTATTTTGCACCGAGCCGATTCATTTTGAAGCCGAAAATAGTATCGCTTCATTTTTAGGATTTTCACAAACGATTCTAGAACCAAATAAATGGCATGAATCAGTCTATCCTGTAAACATTATTCCAACGTCGGTGATACGAATCGAATGTGATCTCGTGCAAGGCTCATATATGAATGGATTACCAGCCCATATAATTCACGAGTTTGTACTGAACGTTCCTCCGTGTCATCAGCTTATTGAGGTGCCTAAAAATATAATATATTTCCCTATAGCAAAAAAGCACATTTCATCAATAATTGTAAAAATATTAGACTTAAGAGGTGTGCCAATAAATTTTAAGAAAGAAAATATATATTTGAGTTTACACCTACGAAAATCAAAATGATTGTATATAATAACCCCCAAAGACTTAGAACACCATCGTCTTGTAAGCTTAAGAGACAAGCAAATAAAAAGAATAAGTTCAACAATAAAATGCCCAAGCAAAATAAAAATAAAGCCATTAATAAGCATACCGTGAAACGAATAACATCCATTACTCCGACTAAAATAACTAAGAGTAATAAAGAGTTCCTTCGTGCTCTTGGATTTAAAGTATGAGTATTCTCCATATAACGGACGACCCTCAATTTGACAATTCTATTGAAAGTTATGAAATCCATACTTATAATCCATACAATAATAGCTACAATGAAAGTGATGAAATACGAATACCTATCCACCAGCAAGACATTTATGTTTTGCCCTCAGCAAGTTCTGTGTATATAGAAGGATCTTTCTCCATAACAGAAAAGGATCGTACAACGGGAGCCTCAAAAACAAAGAAAATAAACTTAACTAATAATGCTATAGCATTCCTTTTTCAAGATATAAGGTACGAGATGAATGGAGTCGAAATTGATCGTATTAGAAATGCTGGAGTTACTACGACAATAAAGTCGCTCGTGTCTATGAATAATGGAGAAAGTAAAGCTGCTGAAATGTGGGGCTGGAATGTAAATGGGTTTAAGAATCATGATGGAAAGTTTTGTATTCTTTTACCGTTAAACAAATTATTGGGTTTCGCAGAAGATTATAGAAAAATTATTATTAATTGCAAACATGAATTAATTTTAAACAGAAGTAGCATTAATTTAAATGGTGTTGTAACAGATAAAGATGATTTGGTACAAGTTGACATACGGAAAGTTCAGTGGCGCATGCCTCATGTTAAAGTTTCAGATCAGCAAAGGCTTGCTTTGCTAAAACATTTAGAAAAAGATAAACCGTTACAAATTGCCTTCAGAAATTGGGATTTATATGAATACCCATTATTACCTAAGACTACGAAACATTCCTGGTCTGTGAAGACAGCTTCTCAACTAGAAAAACCGCGATATGTTATTTTTGGCTTACAAACTAATCGAAAAAATAATAAGGAAAAAGATAATGCCGTATTTGATCACTGTGATTTGAAAAACGTTACGTTATTTTTAAATTCGTATTATTATCCGTACGACGCTCTTAATTTAAAGTTTGAACAAGGCCAATATAGTATATTATATGATATGTATGCTCGATTTCGTCAGTCGTTTTACAACCTTCCCGTAGATCCGTTGTTAGATTTGAAACAGTTTAAAGATAAGGCTCCATTATACGTGATTGATTGTTCACGACAAAATGATAATTTAAAAACTGGACCAGTAGATGTGCGTTTAGAAATTGAAACTACGCAAGACATTCCTGACAACACAAGTGCTTATTGTTTAATTATTAACGATCGGCTGTTCGAGTATCGACCTTTGAGCAATATAGTCAGGAAACTAACATGAAATCAATAGCAATCGTTGACGTTCAAGGATTTAAAACAGATGGAAATCAATTTATTGTAAAAGAAATAGCTATAGTATTTAATGATCAGTTGCAGCATCTTCTTATTTTACCTCCTTTCCCATTGTATAATCTTTCTCCGGAAGAGCGTAAACAAATATGGTGGATACAGAAAAACAGAAAAATTTACTGGAATGAAGGTTTCATTCCCTACACAGATTATTTGATGCACGTAGAAGATTTTTTATCTGATAAAACAATTTATTGTAAAGGTACTGAGAAAGTACATTGGATTAAAACCATGTTTCTTCATAATGATGTAATTAACTTAGAGGACATGCAGTGTCCTAATTTCTTAAGTTTATATAAAGATTTTAGATTATCTAGTGATGTATTTAATTGTATTTACCATCCTACTATATGTGCTTTAAAAAATGTAACTTGCTTAAGAAAATGGTGTACAAATAAAGGTTTTCTATGAATAAGGTTGTTTATTTTTGTATATAAAAGAGTATTTCTCCTACAATAAATCAGTATCATGTTGTACTGAACGGCATTTCAACGTGATGCTCGACGCAGTTCTCATGCCATCTAAAACAGTAACTTTTAGCGATATTGCACTATTTTTCCCAGTGCCTTATCAAGATGATTGTCGAATGGGAACATGGAAAATTGACTCAGATCGATTTCGAATGCGTATAATTGCTTTTGAACAAAAATTCCGGCTTATCTTGGAGCGAGAGAGCAAAAGTAACATCTACTTGCGATAGCTAGCGATATCAAAATTAAAGTAGAAACTGATCTAACAAGTAACGAAGTGGGAATTAACATAACGGAGTTTGTGTACTCTCATAACTGCTGTTAATATTGGGCGGTTCTGTGAACGATAGCGACAGCGAGCGATTCGAAATCAGATGTATTAAGATTGAATATGAAGATTAAAGGGTATCCGTAGACTGGTCGCTGTAGTGTTGCGTAAATACCTACATTATTGTTAATATTGGGCGGTTCTGCGAACGGAGCGAGCGATAGCGAAGCGATGTGAGCTAGAACCCCCAATATTAACCTACTAATGTCAGCGAGAATGTTGGATCAAGAAGCAGCGAAAGTGGGGCTCAGGATTAATCATGGAAGACGGAATATCTCCACATGCGTTTCAGAAACAGTCGTGCCAAACTAGAAGTCCTACTTGTAGGAGAAAGAAACCTCTTACAAGGGAGTGTCCAAATTAATATCTCGGATGCATTGTCACTGATACGCATGCTAGAGAGAAAAAAATTAACACCCGTATCCAGAGTGCCTACCGCGAACGGCTTTCGAAGTTTTCTCTCTCTGTCGCACTTACGTACGAACGTGCAAGTATGACAGAGAAGGAAAATTTCGTTTGCACTTCGCGGTAAGGGCCCAGAACACCTTACGCTGCTGTGTTGCTCTGCACACAGTGTTGGCGTCCAAGCTCCTCAGTAAACGATCTAAACTTCGGATATATAAGACCGCAATCCGCCCCATCTTAATGTATATGGGTGTGAGGCCTGGACGCTATTTAACAGTTAGCCTGTTAGAATCAGGGGGACTTGGGAGTTAGATGATACGTAAAAATGCCGAAATAGAAGAGCTGGTGGCCGAACCAAATGTTATGGGTTTGGTCACCTCGAGAAGATCGCCAGGTGAGAGCATACTTGAGCCGACCAACCGGACGGCGTCCTGTGGATCGCCCCAAGTATCGCTGCAAGGATTTGGTGGACGAGGACCTGTGTGAGCTTGGAGCCGGTGCAAGCTGGCGAAAAATAGCGCAGTACAGAAAAGTGGCGTGCTCTTGTCTACTACACAACAACTAATACTAATTTTTGGTCGTCGTGTCAGCCTAGTTAGTATAGTAGTAGTAGTTTTATATTAGTTAGTTGCAGATTGCCATTAATTTCAATTTTCTGCAAATCAAAAACCCAGCCCAGGATTTCCTACTACGATTAATTGACGAACTCAAAATTCAAATTCAGTCGACGTTGATATGAACATGACAGTAAACACGCTCATGACTGGTCCGAAACAAAACACCACTTACGCGGCCTTGAGCGCGCTAACTGATTCGGACCGGCCGTTAGCACTGTATAAGTAAGCGTTGTGAGCGTTATAAGCGTGATTCGGAACACAGCCCAGGGGTGTTCAATTGGAAATTCCGTGAGCTTCTACACAAAGTTAAATTTAAATGAGCTATATATATATTTATTGTTGGATGTTCACAGTAAGTTCCATTGCCACAGTGCCATTAAATAATTAAAAAAAATATACGTCAAAAATCTACCCGCGGGTACAGATTAAATATAGTTGCTTACGGTCTATTTATTATTATTATTATATTTTCTTCGTGATGTTTTCTTCGTGTAATCGTAAATCTAAATTTGAACGTAAATTTAAAATGGATTTGGCTAGCCGCGTCTGCAGCGTTTTGTTTTTGTAGTTTTCAAGCGTTCTATACACCTATCAGCCTAGCTAGCACGATAACTTATACCGTCACGTTATATGGGCGAAATGTATTAAAACGTCACATAATACGTAACGGTATAATCTATCGTGCTAGCTAGGCTAATTGTCACAACAACAGCCTTCAAAGCGAATGTATGGGGCCTGTTACATGGATTCATATCACGATAAGTATCACGTGAATATTAAAGCAGAATCCATACAAATTTGAAAACTGCGATAATATTGACACCCCAGTGTTATGATAATATTAATCGAGTAAAGGACACTACTTGAATGTTTGCTGAGTCTGTCCGCCATCTTAAAGCTGCGTCTCTATTTTGTTGTGACAAACTACTAGGTGACTTATGGCTTTTAAACGTCTAGCAAAATTCTATCCCTATCTCGCTCTATCTTATAACTTAGTGGTATTGGGGGTCTACTCCGAAATTCGAAATCCGAACTTCATATGGTGCCGTCCCTTTCACTCATATAGTCTATGACAGGAGAATGAAAGGGACGGCACCATACGAAGTTCAGATTTTGAATTTCGGAGCAGACCCCCCAGCTCATGCCGTTCGCCGCGCTCGGACGTTAGAGGCGCTACCGTGAACCGAAAACGAAGTATCTGCCTCTCTCTCGCACATGTATATTCGAACGACAGAGAGGTAGATAGTTCGTTTTTGGTTCGTGGTAAGACGTCAGGCGTCAACTGTAAAACGAATAGGGTATTTTAATATAAGAGAAATAAAATTCAAAATGTAATAAAAACCAGCCAAGTGCGTCGGAGTCGCATACTGAGGGTTCCGTACAACTAAAAAACAAATGTGATTTATCAATATATTGATATTTTTGGTAAAATATACTTCATAATAAACATTATCACCTAATTTCAAGTTCATAGGTCGATGGGAAGTTAAAAAATTATATGTGTGACAGAGAAATTATGTGAATGTCGTTCCGATTCTTGGCACTCGCCCTATACCATATAATGTACTCATTGCCCTATACCCAGTGGAATCGTCATTAAAATCGCAAAGCACGATATACTTCTGGTTTATAGTATGTAGTATGGATCAGTGAGGGTAGTGTTAACAGTCTAGATTGGCTGCATCGAATAATTTGAGCCCGCGGCCACGCGAGGAACTGCGAAATTTCGCAGCTTGTTCTAAAAGTCATAAACCGTGCGTTTTTCGACAGCAAAATCTGACCATCTTGGAAGGGCCTTGTACAGCTGTAAGAAAACACACAAACATTTAAGAGGTTCTGAAAATATTAACTTATTTAAAACATGTTTATGAAAAAAAAAACAGTAATTAGCTAGAAACTTGTCGATTCGACGTTATGTTTGAAGCGATATATTATCTTAAAGTACAACTAAACGAATATTGTTTACTTAATGTAAAATCTATGCAATAAGACTGTACTTAATAAGAGGCTACGAACACTTATTATTGTTATCGTACGCTAAAACAAATCTGTTAATTTTAGTTTTATCTTCACAAATTATGCATGTGGAGTTTATCTTTAAGTAAGTGTTACACTACTCGTAGAAACAAGTACTCATGTAAATTAATTTAAGCATCGGTGTAAACATTTGTTGATAAACCTTGATTAAATAAAAAATAATAATAATAATAGCTTTGTCCCTAAGCTGCACAGTTGGGCCGAATTGATGTAAATTTAATGAACTTAAAAAAGTACTACCTACATTTTGCGATCGACAAACTTGTGAAAAATTTCGCAGTTTTTCGCGTGGTGCACAACAAGCTCAAGTTTTACGATGTTGCAAGATTGGATGGTCACTTTCCTTATTGATCCATATATCATATTAAATAAAAGCGGCCAAGTGCGGTTTGGGCGGCGCACTGTGGGGGGTTCTGTACCTGCTGCTACTGGTACTGGTTTAGAACCACTATCATATACTGTGAGTTAGCAGGGGTCGTATTTTTATAGGAAACTCACGGCACTTTAAGGGCGAGGCAGTTTTTCAGCGATGCCTAACTTAGAAACTATTGGACCTGTCTGTTTCAAATCATTTTTCGGTGAAAGTATTTAATAAGAAAAAAATCATGGACAAGCTAATCCTCCTCTCCTCTCCGATCATATTCACTTAATCTATAAAACTGCTGAGAAACCTCATATTTATTTTTGAAGACCAATCGTCATTGATGTGCCACATGTTAACCTAGAATTTTTATTTTATTTTAAGTTACTTGTATGGAGTGCCCGCTTTTTATTTTTTAGTTTACTGCGTAGCGGCTTACAATCTTGTCTCTTTAATCCAAATTTTATTTCTTTGTTTTGTTGTGTGTAGTTTTTGATTAAAATGCCTATGAGATACGGACAGACAGACGGACTTGACGAAACTAGAACTACATCGTGCTTTTTGCTCGTGGCAAGATCTCTCAGGACTTATGAAGAACATATTTTCCGCACTTCTATCAAAATGTATGTAGGTATCATTGTCTTTCAATTTAAGTTTTTTGGGTTCCGTACTTCAAAAAGAAAAAAAATCGGAACCCTTATTACGCTTGTTTTTCACAGGCGTGATATAAAAAAAAGTACAGGATAGTGGTTTCACATGTGGAGTGGCAGTGGTGGGAATGGAGCCCTTCATTGTGCGTGGTCCGACACGCACTTGGCCGGTTTTTTTGCTAAAGCAAAATTTCGCGCTCGCTACGCTCGCGCCATCATTTATTATGTAATGTCCTGATGGCGCGTCCGCCCGTCCCCCCCCTTAGAAGTTCTATATCTACGTGCCTGCTCGGACTAAAGTGCTACCAACCGAAAACTAAATATATACGCCTCTCTGTCGCACTCGCATATTCGAGCGCGGAGAGGGAAATACTTCGTTTTCAGATCGCGGTAGGCCCTCTGGTCTGACGGCTCCTATTCCTGGATGGTGCGCGTATCGGAATGTGAAATACCTTTGGCAAAACGGAACAAGTTGTTAAATAGCTTCCATTAATTGGAGAAAGTATTACCAACTGTTATTATTATCACGTGAAACACTGAATATTGAAGCAACATCCATAGGGGCCTGTTACATGGTTGTTATTATCACGCGATATACTCATATCACGATCCGTATCACGTGCAATGAATATTGAAGAAAAGTCCATACGATTTTGAAAACCACGGCAATATTGACACACCAGTATTGTGATAATATTAAGCGTTTAACAGACCCCATACAATTTTAAAAATCGCGATAATATTGACACATAATATTGAGTGTAAAGGGCCCCACTTAAGAGAATTTGGCGGAGAATAGAGAGCTGCTACCGCGAAACGAAAACGAACGAACATCGTGTATTTCCCTCTGTGTCGCTCGATTTTGCAAGTTCGACAGAGAGGGAGATACACGAACTTCATTTGTTTTCGTTCGCGTTAGCAGCTCTGACTTCGCACCAAAAATACTGACTGGCACATCAATATTTAACAATTGCACATCTGAACTGAATTTTAATGAACGATTAGTATTTTAGCTATACAAATCAGTACTGATTACGGTGTCAAATTTTTTATGTGCCTTTAAATACTACCCTTATAAAAATGCTTAGGATTAACTTGCAAAGATACTAGCCTTTGCCCGTGACGTCGTCAGCGTAATCTTTTACTCCCTATTCCATATACAGACTATATTTCTATACGAAGTTGCATCATAATCCGTTGTTGTAATGTTTTTATTTTATACATTTTTGTACACTATTATTTTCGTCGTTTGCATAACTGTCACGAATAAATGTTTACTTTATTTCTTTCTTATTTATTTCACCCTAGCGAAGCCGGGCTTTCATCTAGTATTAAAAAAAATGGCGAGGATGACTGATGACAGCCAGCGAGTCCAGCGACTTGATGTTGACGTAACGGAACTGCATAAAATGTTATTATTGTTGTAAAAATTATTAAACTATTGTACTAAGAAGAAGAAATCCTGGGTTTTAAAAATCTCTCAAATTCGCAAAAGGAACTATGGAGATAAGTAACTACGTGCCGAAGAAATCTGCGTGTCATCTACTTATCAAATATCAATTTTACTAGATTAAAAAGTCTGACTTAGAGAAGTTTGGAACTTAAAAGGTAAAGTTAAAACTAAGGGTATATTATAACGTGAGTTAAGTGCATAATATATTGTACAGATACAGACACAACATATATAGTATTAGTACATATAGTACAATAAGAGATTTTTGAAATACAAACATTACAAGATCGTTTTTCTGTTGTAAAACAGGAATGTTAACATGATTTTAGGATGTAAGTATGTCGTAAGGTCGTAACTGTTGGAACTGGTGAAAATACAATGAATCGACTACCTACATAGGAGATACGAGTTATATTCTTTTAAGTTATGTACTTAACTAGTTATTTTATTTGTTGTTGATGAGTAACAAGAGAATGCAATAATTTCTATTAGTGCTATTCGAGGAGACTAAAGTACTTTATAACTACCATATATTTACTGAAACTGGAACATCATATATTTAGTGGAATTGAATGTCTTAGTAATAAAATTACGAACTGAATTAAGTGTTTTACAGTATATTAATGAAAAATACTTGAGTCAGGGACTATGGTCCATTAATTGGGTTGTGTGTATATTTCAGAATTATAATCAGATAATATGCTTAAGCATGGTCGTCGGCCGCCTTTGCATTTAAGGCCAAGGAGACCAAGAACAGGTTCGCGATTTATGTGATGCACTCGAGGGCGAAACTAAGTCAGTGACCGCGGAAGCCGTCAGAACGGCGTTTTGGCGAGTTGTTGAGGAGGAGAGATACCGGCGTGAGCGATGGTGGTTTCAGAGGAGCCAGCATGAGCAATTAAGGTTGAAGCAGCACCATGACAAAAAAACACCGTCATCAGCACGAAGCCAGCACGAGCGTGCGACCGCTGCATCTGGGCGGCGTGATCGTAAGATACAACATCTAGCCTAACAAGGCTATGTTCAGCTTTAATTCAGGTACTTAAGTTGGTTGAGAAGTTGTATGCACCATCAATCAAATGTGACATTCGTGACTGACTGGGCACTCAAGCCTAAATTCATACAGTAGGTAATAGACAGCTGAATCTTGTGTCATGAGTGTCATGACTGCAGTAAAATAGATAATCTGATTTTTATATCAGATGCATAACTGTGAGATACTTATTTAATAAATTGATATAAATACATAACACACATTGGAGTTATTTGAACCCAAGTCAGTTTAAAGGAATAACATGTGTAAAAATATTATAAAACTGTACTCCTAAGCCTGAAACTCTGAATTATTATAAATAATGTGTGTTAAGTCCAGTTTATAAAGTCAGACATCAAAACTGATTATATATAGTCACTATCAACTGATGTCAGTTTATAGAAACAAAATTTACAAAATAAAGTCCACTTTGAGTACAGCATACACAGTTAAATAATTAGTAAATTACAATTATGCCTACTACTGCAGGTAAAACTATCTAATTTACCTTCACTAAGAACCAATTTTGTAAATTATTTAATGAAAAACAATGCTTGCAAAAAATAACAACAGTATTAGCATCATCATCACATTCCTAAGAATATATCTTAACTTTAATTGTTTTACCAGAGTCAGACCTTAATGTAAAGAGTCCAAATACAACAAGGAATTCTCAACAATCTGAAACTAGAGACTTAGATTATACTAATTTATGAAAAAAGAAGCACTGTATAAAAATAAAGTCTGACAAGTTGACAGATTCCACGCATATACTAGTAATACCCGTAAGAGTAAAAGTCTGCTCTTGGCAAAAAAAAAAAGAAGAGCTCAATATGTCATAAACGGAACCCGTAACTGATAATCAAATTTTCATGATTGTGATATTTGTGATATAACATGCAGCATATGCTATATCTTAGTATTGACAGAGATACTGAGCAGTTTTCTTAATAAGAGGGAACAATTAAAAATAATATTACAGTCCGTTGTTTACTATATATAGTGGTGAGTAAAAGTCTGTCTAAACACGACAGTCTGGAGACGTGTGCGTGTAATAACATGAGGAATTTAAACACGCCAGTCTGGAGACGGGTGTGTGTAGTAAGTAACATCACATAATAAGTGATAGTACATAGTAACATGTAGTATTTATACTCGCCAGTGTGGGGACGTGTGCGTGTATAGTAACATGTTGTATTTAGACACGCCAGTCTGGAGACGGGTGTGTGTAGTAACCATAGAATTAGGATGTACGAGAACAACAAATTCAAAAATTACGCTTTACCAATAATAAATGCATATATGTGTGAGTGAAATAGTGCTGTACTATGTCAACACAAAAATTATCGAAATCGATTATTTTGTACCGAATCCTAATAAATATTTTTCTGTGGTGCCGCACATAGCCGATTGCGATCATTGCGTTTCACAAAAGTGTGCATTTAATATTTTTTCCCGATAGTAGGTATATGTTAAAACTCTGAATATACACATAAGTATTTTATTTTAATATTGAATTATTGGATGCTATTGAAAATTAAAAGTCAGCTGACAATAATATTGTCCTGTTTTTATTTTTATTACTCATATAATATCTATGTAGATTAAAGTAAAAATGTATTCATTCGAGAGAATTGTCTCGACGAGTGTAGCAATAAGATGTAAAATAAACTATTTTTAGAGTATGAGTTTCTATAACGTAGTATCGGGAAAAAATATAATTTATAGGTATAAAAAATACCAACTCCAATTTTGTACTTCGCTATGCCACAATTTGTGGTTTCCGTGAGCCAATGCTTGGTTACACCTACAGAAAATACCGAAATCGGCATATGCGTGCCTATAAAATTCGAGGAGTTCCCTCGATTCCTCCCAGATCGCATCGTCAGACCTTCACCAAATTTATATGGGAAAATGCCGGGGTACCTGCTTTGAAAGAAAAAAAGTATTATCAAAATCGGCTAACGTGGTCAAGAGTTATCGGGAGACATAAAAAAACAAGTAAACTTGCAGACGAACTGAGAACCTCCTTCCTTCTATTGAAGTCAGTTAATAAAATGCATACCTCAGGAAAACTTAATATTTGATAACTGTGGGAAGCCCCTACTTTCCAATGACAGTAATATCCAAACCTTAGCAACTATGAAATACAGCTTTGATTTGCTTGTTTCGTAACAGGGAAATACAAAATGCCTCGGGGAATCACCATTCATGTTTTGTACATTTTCTTGCTATATTTAGGTAAAAAAAGTGTCGCAAGCCTAAAATCTCCTACAATTTAAGTTAGATGTTCTAAAATTGTGTAAATCGGGAGATTTTACCCAAAAATCGTTTTATCGTTATTTATTTATCAAAATCGGGAGTTCTACCGATAAATCGGTAACTTTTACATCACTGGTCGAGTCTGACAGAGCGCGAGGCGTTGCTGCTTACATGTACTAGTGGTACATAGGTGAGGTGACCGTACGTCGCCCTATAATCTCCATCTAGAGGGGGTTATCTATGATATAAGCAGTGTCAAGTAGGCAGATAACGTCTTTCGTGGAGTATTTTTATTAGTTTATTACCGACTTCAATAGAAGAAAGGAGGTACTCAGCTCGTCTGCATGTTTGCTTGTTCCTTCTTTTTTTTTAGTTATTTTTTATGTATGTATGTTCCCCGATAACTCGACAACGTTGGCCGATTTTTATAATTCTTTTTTGTGTCAAAGCAGGTATCCCGACATTGGTCCAATATAAATTTGGTGAAGTTCTGATGATGGGATCTAGGAGGAATCGAGGGAACTCCTCGAATTTGATAGGCACGTATTTGCAGATTTCAATATTCTCTATAGGTAACCAAGCATTGGCTCACGGAAACCACAAATTACAAATTTGGAGTCGGTTTTTTTTCAGCCCGTGCAGTCGGCGGGCCAGACAGGTAGCCAGTCTGGAGGCAAGCACGTGTGTTTGTATATTTTAAGGCACGGCTGCCTGGAGGCAAGTACATGTATATGTTTATTTAAGGCACGGCCGTCTGGAGACGAGCACGTGTATATGTATATTTTAAGGCACGTGTGCCTACCCGGCTAGCATGATAGCTTATACCGTCACGTTATATGGCCATAATGTACTGAAACGTCGCATAAAACGTGACGGTATAAGCTATCATACTAGCCGCTCTGGAGGCAAGTACGGTTGGTGGCTAGGCTAAGCTATCAATTTTGTATTCGAGTTCAACATTGAAAAGGAACTTTAATGTATTTAGATAAACATGATTATTTATACTACCTAGTGTTAAAATGTAGTATCAATTGTAAAACTATTCAAATTGTATAAAACCTTTTTGATAGCTATCTCGAATGTATTGGCGTCATTTTAAATATTCAAAAAATGACGAGGATGACAGAAGACAGCCAGCGATTTGACAATGACGTAACAGAACCAAATAAAATGTTATGACGTCGTATTGTTGTAAAAATAATAAACTAAGAAGAGATCCTGGGTTTTATTAGAGAGAAATCTCTCACTTGGTTAAATAACTTGGTTAAAATCTTTCGTTATTTCCATCTTTATCGCAGTTGCTTATTGGAGTTTAAATAAGCAACTGCGATATAGATGATGATAACGAAAGATTTTAACCAAGTTACTACTTTTGACAAAGAAGAAATATATGAACTTCGATCTCCGGGTGTTTGAGGCAGACCCCCTGAAAACCGTCACTCACAGGTGACACAGATTTACTTCAAATTGAACATGTTACCCTGTGAGGTTAATAATAGTAAGAGAACTACAAACCACACAAAACAAAATTCGACTGTAAAAGTAAAGAGTTCCACAAGTAGGAAATACTTTCATGTCCTCATAGCCGGATTACGAAATTTTTTTTTTTAATGCATATCGCCAATTTAAGGCTACTACAAACGAAAATAAGAGAACTACAATCAACTACAAACGACACTGAACAATATTCGACTGTAAAAGTAAATATTTCCACAAGTTGGAAATACTTCAATTTTCTCGTGACTTTTTTCCTTTAATTACTGCTAGTGCTATAATTAGGCTACTACAAACGAAAATAAGAGAACTACAATCAACTACAAAAGAAACTGAACAATATTCGACAGTAAAAGTAAAGATTTCCACAATTTGGAAATACTTCGATTTTCTAGTGACTTTTTTCCTTTAATTACTGTTATTGCTATAATTAGGCTACTACAAACGAAAATAAGAGAACTACAATCAACTATAAACGACACTGAACAATATTCGACTGTAAAAGTAAAGAGTTCCACAAGTAGGAAATACTTTGTTGTCCTCATAGCCGGATTACGTAACTTTTTTCTTCTTTTTTGTTTCTTGCGTATTTTAGGCTACTACAAACGAAAATAAGAGAACTACAAACGACACTGAACAAAATTCGACTGTAGAAGTAAAGATTTCTACAAGTTGGAAATACTTTGATGTCCTCATAGCCGGATTACGTAACTTTTTTCATCTTTTATGTTTATCTCCTATTTTAGGCTACTACAAACGAAAATAAGAGAACTACAATCAACTACAAACGACACTGAACAATATTCGACTGTAAAAGTAAAGATTTCCACAAGTTGGAAATACTTCAATTTTCTCGTGACTTTTTTCCTTTAATTACTGCCAGTGGTATAATTAGGCTACTACAAACGAAAAAAAGAGAACTACAATCAACTACAAACGACACTGAACAATATTCGGCTGTAAAAAGAAAGATTTCTACAAGTTGGAAATACTTTGATGTCCTCATAGCCGGATTACGTGAATTTTTTCTTCCTTTTTGTTTATCGCCTATTTTAGGCTACTACAAACGAAAATAAGAGAACTACAATCAACTACAAACGACACTGAACAAAATTCGACTGTAAAAGTAAAGATTTCTACAAGTTGGAAATACTTTGATGTCCTCATAGCCGGATTACGTAACTTTTTTCATCTTTTATGTTTATCTCCTATTTTAGGCTACTACAAACGAAAATAAGAGAACTACAATCAACTACAAACGACACTGAACAATATTCGACTGTAAAAGTAAAGATTTCCACAAGTTGGAAATACTTCAATTTTCTCGTGACTTTTTTCCTTTAATTACTGCCAGTGCTATAATTAGGCTACTACAAACGAAAAAAAGAGAACTACAATCAATTACAAACGACACTGAACAATATTCGGCTGTAAAAAGAAAGATTTCTACAAGTTGGAAATACTTTGATGTCCTCATAGCCGGATTACGTGAATTTTTTCTTCCTTTTTGTTTATCGCCTATTTTAGGCTACTACAAACGAAAATAAGAGAACTACAATCAACTACAAACGACACTGAACAAAATTCGACTGTAAAAGTAAAGATTTCTACAAGTTGGAAATACTTTGATGTCCTCATAGCCAGATTACGTAACTTTTTTCTTCTTTTTTGTTTATCGCCTATTTTAGGCTACTACAAACGAAAATAAGAGAACTACAATCAACTACAAACGACACTGAACAATATTCGACTGTAAAAGTAAAGATTTCCACAAAATGGAAATACTTCAATTTTCTCGTGACTTTTTTCCTTTAATTACTGCTAGTGCTATAATTAGGCTACTACAAACGAAAAAAAGAGAACTACAATCAACTACAAACGAGACTGAACAATATTCGGCTGAAAAAAGAAAGATTTCTACAAGTTGGAAATACTTTGATGTCCTCATAGCCGGATTACGTGAATTTTTTCTTCCTTTTTGTTTATCGCCTATTTTAGGCTACTACAAACGAAAATAAGAGAACTACAATCAACTACAAACGACACTGAACAAAATTCGACTGTAAAAGTAAAGATTTCTACAACTTGGAAATACTTTGATGTCCGCATAGCCGGATTACGTGACTTTTTTCTTCTTTTTTGTTTATCGCCTATTTTAGGCTACTACAAACGAAAATAAGAGAACTACAATCAACTACAAACGATACTGAACAATATTCGACTGTAAAAGTAAAAATTTCTACAAGTTGGAAATACTTTGATGTCCTCATAGCCGGATTACGTAACTTTTTTCTTCTTTTTTGTTTATCGCCTATTTTAGGCTACTACAAACGAAAATAAGAGAACTACAATCAACTACAAACGACACTGAACAATATTCGACTGTAAAAGTAAAGATTTCCACAAGTTGGAAATACTTCAATTTTCTCGTGACTTTTTTCCTTTAATTACTGCTAGTGCTATAATTAGGCTACTACAAACGAAAAAAAGAGAACTACAATCAACTACAAACGACACTGAACAATATTCGGCTGTAAAAAGAAAGATTTCTACAAGTTGGAAATACTTTGATGTCCTCATAGCCGGATTACGTAACTTTTTTCTTCTTTTTTGTTTATCGCCTATTTTAGGCTACTACAAACGAAAATAAGAGAACTACAATCAACTACAAACGACACTGAACAATATTCGACTGTAAAAGTAAAGATTTCCACAAGTTGGAAATACTTCAATTTTCTCGTGACTTTTTTCCTTTAATTACTGCTAGTGCTATAATTAGGCTACTACAAACGAAAATAAGAGAACTACAATCAACTACAAACGGCACTGCACAATATTCGTTTGTAAAAGTAAAGAGTTCCACAAGTAGGAAATAGTTTGATGTCCTAATAGCCGGATTACGTAACTTTTTTCTTCTTTTTTGTTTATCGCCAATTTTAGGCTATTACAAACGAACATAAGAGAACTACAATCAACTACAAACGACACTGAACAATATTCGACTGTAAAAGTAAAGATTTCCACAAGTTCGAAATACTTCGATTTTCTCGTGACTGAATAACATAACTTTTATCCTTTAATTACTGCTAGTGCTATAATTAGGCTACTACAAACGAAAATAAGAGAACTACAATCAACTACAAACGACACTGAATAAAATGCGACTGTAAAAGTAAATATTTCTACAAGTTGGAAAAACTTTGATGTCCTCATAGCCGGATTACGTGAATTTTTTCTTCCTTTTTGTTTATCGCCTATTTTAGGCTACTACAAACGAAAATAAGAGAACTACAATCAACTACAAACTACACTGAACAATATTCGACTGTAAAAGTAAAGATTTCTGCAAGTTGGAAATACTTTGATGTCCTCATAGCCGAATTACGTAACTTTTTTCTTCTTTTTTGTTTATCTCCTATTTTAGGCTACTACAAACGAAAATAAGAGAACTACAAACGACACTGAACAATATTCGATTGTAAAAGTAAAGATTTCCACAAGTTCGAAATACTTCGATTTTCTCGTGACTGAATAACATAACTTTTTTCCTTTAATTACTGCTAGTGCTATAATTAGGCTACTACAAACGAAAATAAGAGAACTACAATCAACTACAAACGACACTGAATAAAATGCGACTGTAAAAGTAAATATTTCTACAAGTTGAAAAAACTTTGATGTCCTCATAGCCGGATTACGTGAATTTTTTCTTCCTTTTTGTTTATCGCCTATTTTAGGCTACTACAAACGAAAATAAGAGAACTACAATCAACTACAAACTACACTGAACAATATTCGACTGTAAAAGTAAAGATTTCTGCAAGTTGGAAATACTTTGATGTCCTCATAGCCGAAATACGTAACTTTTTTCTTATTTTTTGTTTATCTCCTATTTTAGGCTACTACAAACAAAAATAAGAGAACTACAATCAACTACAAACGACACTGAACAATATTCGACTGTAAAAGTAAAGATTTCCACTAGTTGGAAATACTTCAATTTTCTCGTGACTTTTTTCCTTTAATTACTGCTAGTGCTATAATTAGGCTACTACAAACGAAAACAAGAGAACTACAATCAACTACAAACGGCACTGCACAATATTCGTTTGTAAAAGTAAAGAGTTCCACAAGTAGGAAATAGTTTGATGTCCTAATAGCCGGATTACGTAACTTTTTTCTTCTTTTTTGTTTATCGCCAATTTTAGGCTACTACAAACGAAAATAAGAGAACTACAATCAACTACAAACGACACTGAACAATATTCGACTGTAAAAGTAAAGATTTCCACAAGTTGGAAATACTTCAATTTTCTCGTGACTTTTTTCCTTTAATTACTGCCAGTGCTATAATTAGGCTACTACAAACGAAAAAAAGAGAACTACAATCAACTACAAACGACACTGAACAATATTCGGCTGTAAAAAGAAAGATTTCTACAAGTTGGAAATACTTTGATGTCCTCATAGCCGGATTACGTGAATTTTTTATTCCTTTTTGTTTATCGCCTATTTTAGGCTACTACAAACGAAAATAAGAGAACTACAATCAACTACAAACGACACTGAACAATATTCGACTGTAAAAGTAAAGATTTCCACAAGTTCGAAATACTTCGATTTTCTCTTGACTGAATAACATAACTTTTTTCCTTTAATTACTGCTAGTGCTATAATTAGGCTACTGTAATCGAAAATAAGAGAACTACAATCAACTACAAACTACACTGAACAATATTCGACTGTAAAAGTAAAGATTTCTGCAAGTTGGAAATACTTTGATGTCCTCATAGCCGGATTACGTAACTTTTTTCTTATTTTTTGTTTATCTCCTTTTTTAGGCTACTACAAACGAAAATAAGAGAACTACAATCAACTACAAACGACACTAAACAATATTCGACTGTAAAAGTAAAGATTTCCACAAGTTGGAAATACTTCAATTTTCTCGTGACTTTTTCCTTTAATTACTGCCAGTGCTATAATTAGGCTACTACAAACGAAAATAAGAGAACTACAATCAACTACAAACGACACTGCACAATATTCGTTTGTAAAAGTAAAGAGTTCCACAAGTAGGAAATAGTTTGATGTCCTCATAGCCGGATTACGTGACTTTTTTCTTCCTTTTTGTTTATCGCCTATTTTAGGCTACTACAAACGAAAATAAGAGAACTACAATCAACTACAAACTACACTGAACAATATTCGACTGTAAAAGTAAAGATTTCTGCAAGTTGGAAATACTTTGATGTCCTCATAGCCGGATTACGTAACTTTTTTCTTTTTTTTTGTTTATCTCCTATTTTAGGCTACTACAAACGAAAATAAGAGAACTACAATCAACTACAAACGACAGTGAACAATATTCGACTGTAAAAGTAAAGATTTCCACAAGTTGGAAATACTTCAATTTTCTCGTGATTTTTTTCCTTTAATTACTGCCAGTGCTATAATTAGGCTACTACAAACGAAAATAAGAGAACTACAATCAACTACAAACGACACTGCACAATATTCGTTTGTAAAAGTAAAGAGTTCCACAAGTAGGAAATAGTTTGATGTCCTCATAGCCGGATTACGTGACTTTTTTCTTCCTTTTTGTTTATCGCCTATTTTAGGCTACTACAAACGAAAATAAGAGAACTACAATCAACTACAAACTACACTGAACAATATTCGACTGTAAAAGTAAAGATTTCTGCAAGTTGGAAATACTTTGATGTCCTCATAGCCGGATTACGTAACTTTTTTCTTATTTTTTGTTTATCTCCTATTTTAGGCTACTACAAACGATAATAAGAGAACTACAATCAACTACAAACGACACTGAACAATATTCGACTGTAAAAGTAAAGATTTCCACTAGTTGGAAATACTTCAATTTTCTCGTGACTTTTTTCCTTTAATTACTGCTAGTGCTATAATTAGGCTACTACAAACGAAAGTAAGAGAACTACAATCAACTACAAACGGCACTGCACAATATTCGTTTGTAAAAGTAAAGAGTTCCACAAGTAGGAAATAGTTTGATGTCCTAATAGCCGGATTACGTAACTTTTTTCTTCTTTTTTGTTTATCGCCAATTTTAGGCTACTACAAACGAAAATAAGAGAACTACAATCAACTACAAACGACAGTGAACAATATTCGACTGTAAAAGTAAAGATTTCCACAAGTTGGAAATACTTCAATTTTCTCGTGACTTTTTTCCTTTAATTACTGCTAGTGCTATAATTAGGCTACTACAAACGAAAATAAGAGAACTACAATCAACTACAAAAGAAACTGAACAATATTCGACAGTAAAAGTAAAGATTTCCACAATTTGGAAATACTTCGATTTTCTAGTGACTTTTTTCCTTTAATTACTGTTATTGCTATAATTAGGCTACTACAAACGAAAATAAGAGAACTACAATCAACTATAAACGACACTGAACAATATTCGACTGTAAAAGTAAAGAGTTCCACAAGTAGGAAATACTTTGTTGTCCTCATAGCCGGATTACGTAACTTTTTTCTTCTTTTTTGTTTCTTGCGTATTTTAGGCTACTACAAACGAAAATAAGAGAACTACAAACGACACTGAACAATATTCGGCTGTAAAAAGAAAGATTTCTACAAGTTGGAAATACTTTGATGTCCTCATAGCCAGATTACGTAACTTTTTTCTTCTTTTTTGTTTATCGCCTATTTTAGGCTACTACAAACGAAAATAAGAGAACTACAATCAACTACAAACGACACTGAACAATATTCGACTGTAAAAGTAAAGATTTCCACAAAATGGAAATACTTCAATTTTCTCGTGACTTTTTTCCTTTAATTACTGCTAGTGCTATAATTAGGCTACTACAAACGAAAAAAAGAGAACTACAATCAACTACAAACGAGACTGAACAATATTCGGCTGAAAAAAGAAAGATTTCTACAAGTTGGAAATACTTTGATGTCCTCATAGCCGGATTACGTGAATTTTTTCTTCCTTTTTTTTTATCGCCTATTTTAGGCTACTACAAACGAAAATAAGAGAACTACAATCAACTACAAACGACACTGAACAAAATTCGACTGTAAAAGTAAAGATTTCTACAACTTGGAAATACTTTGATGTCCGCATAGCCGGATTACGTGACTTTTTTCTTCTTTTTTGTTTATCGCCTATTTTAGGCTACTAAAAACGAAAATAAGAGAACTACAATCAACTACAAACGATACTGAACAATATTCGACTGTAAAAGTAAAAATTTCTACAAGTTGGAAATACTTTGATGTCCTCATAGCCGGATTACGTAACTTTTTTCTTCTTTTTTGTTTATCGCCTATTTTAGGCTACTACAAACGAAAATAAGAGAACTAATTCAACTACAAACGACACTGAACAATATTCGACTGTAAAAGTAAAGATTTCCACAAGTTGGAAATACTTCAATTTTCTCGTGACTTTTTTCCTTTAATTACTGCTAGTGCTATAATTAGGCTACTACAAACGAAAAAAAGAGAACTACAATCAACTACAAACGACACTGAACAATATTCGGCTGTAAAAAGAAAGATTTCTACAAGTTGGAAATACTTTGATGTCCTCATAGCCGGATTACGTAACTTTTTTCTTCTTTTTTGTTTATCGCCTATTTTAGGCTACTACAAACGAAAATAAGAGAACTACAATCAACTACAAACGACACTGAACAATATTCGACTGTAAAAGTAAAGATTTCCACAAGTTGGAAATACTTCAATTTTCTCGTGACTTTTTTCCTTTAATTACTGCTAGTGCTATAATTAGGCTACTACAAACGAAAATAAGAGAACTACAATCAACTACAAACGGCACTGCACAATATTCGTTTGTAAAAGTAAAGAGTTCCACAAGTAGGAAATAGTTTGATGTCCTAATAGCCGGATTACGTAACTTTTTTCTTCTTTTTTGTTTATCGCCAATTTTAGGCTATTACAAACGAACATAAGAGAACTACAATCAACTACAAACGACACTGAACAATATTCGACTGTAAAAGTAAAGATTTCCACAAGTTCGAAATACTTCGATTTTCTCGTGACTGAATAACATAACTTTTATCCTTTAATTACTGCTAGTGCTATAATTAGGCTACTACAAACGAAAATAAGAGAACTACAATCAACTACAAACGACACTGAATAAAATGCGACTGTAAAAGTAAATATTTCTACAAGTTGGAAAAACTTTGATGTCCTCATAGCCGGATTACGTGAATTTTTTCTTCCTTTTTGTTTATCGCCTATTTTAGGCTACTACAAACGAAAATAAGAGAACTACAATCAACTACAAACTACACTGAACAATATTCGACTGTAAAAGTAAAGATTTCTGCAAGTTGGAAATACTTTGATGTCCTCATAGCCGAATTACGTAACTTTTTTCTTCTTTTTTGTTTATCTCCTATTTTAGGCTACTACAAACGAAAATAAGAGAACTACAAACGACACTGAACAATATTCGATTGTAAAAGTAAAGATTTCCACAAGTTCGAAATACTTCGATTTTCTCGTGACTGAATAACATAACTTTTTTCCTTTAATTACTGCTAGTGCTATAATTAGGCTACTACAAACGAAAATAAGAGAACTACAATCAACTACAAACGACACTGAATAAAATGCGACTGTAAAAGTAAATATTTCTACAAGTTGAAAAAACTTTGATGTCCTCATAGCCGGATTACGTGAATTTTTTCTTCCTTTTTGTTTATCGCCTATTTTAGGCTACTACAAACGAAAATAAGAGAACTACAATCAACTACAAACTACACTGAACAATATTCGACTGTAAAAGTAAAGATTTCTGCAAGTTGGAAATACTTTGATGTCCTCATAGCCGAAATACGTAACTTTTTTCTTATTTTTTGTTTATCTCCTATTTTAGGCTACTACAAACAAAAATAAGAGAACTAATATCAACTACAAACGACACTGAACAATATTCGACTGTAAAAGTAAAGATTTCCACTAGTTGGAAATACTTCAATTTTCTCGTGACTTTTTTCCTTTAATTACTGCTAGTGCTATAATTAGGCTACTACAAACGAAAACAAGAGAACTACAATCAACTACAAACGGCACTGCACAATATTCGTTTGTAAAAGTAAAGAGTTCCACAAGTAGGAAATAGTTTGATGTCCTAATAGCCGGATTACGTAACTTTTTTCTTCTTTTTTGTTTATCGCCAATTTTAGGCTACTACAAACGAAAATAAGAGAACTACAATCAACTACAAACGACACTGAACAATATTCGACTGTAAAAGTAAAGATTTCCACAAGTTGGAAATACTTCAATTTTCTCGTGACTTTTTTCCTTTAATTACTGCCAGTGCTATAATTAGGCTACTACAAACGAAAAAAAGAGAACTACAATCAACTACAAACGACACTGAACAATATTCGGCTGTAAAAAGAAAGATTTCTACAAGTTGGAAATACTTTGATGTCCTCATAGCCGGATTACGTGAATTTTTTATTCCTTTTTGTTTATCGCCTATTTTAGGCTACTACAAACGAAAATAAGAGAACTACAATCAACTACAAACGACACTGAACAATATTCGACTGTAAAAGTAAAGATTTCCACAAGTTCGAAATACTTCGATTTTCTCTTGACTGAATAACATAACTTTTTTCCTTTAATTACTGCTAGTGCTATAATTAGGCTACTGTAAACGAAAATAAGAGAACTACAATCAACTACAAACTACACTGAACAATATTCGACTGTAAAAGTAAAGATTTCTGCAAGTTGGAAATACTTTGATGTCCTCATAGCCGGATTACGTAACTTTTTTCTTATTTTTTGTTTATCTCCTTTTTTAGGCTACTACAAACGAAAATAAGAGAACTACAATCAACTACAAACGACACTAAACAATATTCGACTGTAAAAGTAAAGATTTCCACAAGTTGGAAATACTTCAATTTTCTCGTGACTTTTTTCCTTTAATTACTGCCAGTGCTATAATTAGGCTACTACAAACGAAAATAAGAGAACTACAATCAACTACAAACGACACTGCACAATATTCGTTTGTAAAAGTAAAGAGTTCCACAAGTAGGAAATAGTTTGATGTCCTCATAGCCGGATTACGTGACTTTTTTCTTCCTTTTTGTTTATCGCCTATTTTAGGCTACTACAAACGAAAATAAGAGAACTACAATCAACTACAAACTACACTGAACAATATTCGACTGTAAAAGTAAAGATTTCTGCAAGTTGGAAATACTTTGATGTCCTCATAGCCGGATTACGTAACTTTTTTCTTTTTTTTTGTTTATCTCCTATTTTAGGCTACTACAAACGAAAATAAGAGAACTACAATCAACTACAAACGACAGTGAACAATATTCGACTGTAAAAGTAAAGATTTCCACAAGTTGGAAATACTTCAATTTTCTCGTGATTTTTTTCCTTTAATTACTGCCAGTGCTATAATTAGGCTACTACAAACGAAAATAAGAGAACTACAATCAACTACAAACGACACTGCACAATATTCGTTTGTAAAAGTAAAGAGTTCCACAAGTAGGAAATAGTTTGATGTCCTCATAGCCGGATTACGTGACTTTTTTCTTCCTTTTTGTTTATCGCCTATTTTAGGCTACTACAAACGAAAATAAGAGAACTACAATCAACTACAAACTACACTGAACAATATTCGACTGTAAAAGTAAAGATTTCTGCAAGTTGGAAATACTTTGATGTCCTCATAGCCGGATTACGTAACTTTTTTCTTATTTTTTGTTTATCTCCTATTTTAGGCTACTACAAACGAAAATAAGAGAACTACAATCAACTACAAACGACACTGAACAATATTCGACTGTAAAAGTAAAGATTTCCACTAGTTGGAAATACTTCAATTTTCTCGTGACTTTTTTCCTTTAATTACTGCTAGTGCTATAATTAGGCTACTACAAACGAAAGTAAGAGAACTACAATCAACTACAAACGGCACTGCACAATATTCGTTTGTAAAAGTAAAGAGTTCCACAAGTAGGAAATAGTTTGATGTCCTAATAGCCGGATTACGTAACTTTTTTCTTCTTTTTTGTTTATCGCCAATTTTAGGCTACTACAAACGAAAATAAGAGAACTACAATCAACTACAAACGACAGTGAACAATATTCGACTGTAAAAGTAAAGATTTCCACAAGTTGGAAATACTTCAATTTTCTCGTGCCTTTTTTCCTTTAATTACTGCCAGTGCTATAATTAGGCTACTACAAACGAAAATAAGAGAACTACAATCAACTACAAACGGCACTGCACAATATTCGTTTGTAAAAGTAAAGAGTTCCACAAGTAGGAATTAGTTTGATGTCCTCATAGCCGGATTACGTAACTTTTTTCTTCTTTTTTGTTTATCGCCAATTTTAGGCTACTACAAACGAAAATAAGAGAACTACAATCAACTACAAACGACACTGAACAATATTCGACTGTAAAAGTTAAGAGTTCCACAAGTAGCACCTTTCTTAGCTGACATTTTCAATAAATGTATTGATACTGGAGTTTTTCCTAACCTAATGAAGCACAGTAAAATTATCCCGTTGTTTAAATCAGGAACCAAAACTGACCCTACCAACTTCAGACCAATCTCAATACTACCGGCATTAAGCAAAGTTTTTGAGAAACTTATTCTTAATCAGCTTGTGTCCCACTTTAATCGCAATAACCTGCTCAATAGCAATCAGTTCGGATTCACTAGAGGTCGTTCTACCACTGATGCCGGTGTGGTACTAATTAAACATATTTTTGATGCCTGGGAAGAGGCTCAAGATGCTATTGGGGTGTTTTGTGATCTGTCAAAGGCATTTGATTGCGTTAATCACGAGAATTTAATTAGAAAGTTAAGTCACTATGGGATCAAAAACGGTGCTCTTGACCTTGTTACATCGTATCTGTCGGAGAGAACACAACGGGTAGTGATCAACGGGACTCAATCAGCAGGGACAACGGTTGCTCTTGGAGTTCCTCAAGGATCTATTCTGGGACCATTTCTGTTTCTTGTTTATATCAATGATTTACCAAACCTTGTGAAAGATAAACATGATATAGTGCTATTCGCAGATGATACGTCGCTTATCTTCAAAGTAGGCCGCAAAGAGAAAAACTTTGACGGTATTAATGAGACACTAAGTACTGTTGTGAACTGGTTTACAGCAAATAATCTACTCTTAAATTCCAAGAAAACAAAGTGCATCAAATTCACTCTGCCTAATGTCAAGGAGGCAAACAATTCCAAGATGAAATTGAAGTCTGATGAACTGGTATTTGAAGAGAGAACAGTGTTTTTAGGAGTCACCTTAGATTCAAAACTGCAATGGCACGCGCATATTGCCACTCTGGCTGGCAAACTTAGTTCTGCGGCCTATGCAGTAAGACGTATTAGACAGTTGACTAACGTTGAGACGGCCAGGCTGGTGTATTATAGTTACTTTCATAGTGTTATGTCCTATGGAATCCTTTTGTGGGGAAAAGCGGCAGACATCCAGACCATCTTCGTGCTACAAAAACGAGCTGTACGCTCCATTTACGAACTAAAGGCCAGGGAATCCCTCAGAGAAAAATTTAAGGAGGCAAATATTCTTACTGTAGCATCTCAATATATTCTTGAAAATATTATGTATGTTCGGAAAAATCTTCATGAGTTCAAACTTAACAGTGATATCCACGACTACAACACTAGAAGTAAACACAAGATTGCAGTGAAAGCCAGTCGTCTCCGGAAGGTTAGCACGTCGTTCGTGGGGAACTGTATACGATTTTATAATAAAATACCCACCGAAATCGTTAATCTGCCACTGAGTAAATTTAAGTCTCATATTAAACGTTATTTGCTAAGCCAGGCCTATTGCTGTCAACGATTTCTTAAATGATAAAAATGCTTTTAAGCCAGTGATAGTATAATCTTGTTAGTTAAAATATATATATATACCTATGCTTCACTTAGCCTATTTCCTTGTACAGCTCTTTCGTTGCGTTTTATGAAACATGATGCTGTTTCTTGCCGAACAGTTGTTGTAATCTTTTATATTATTTATTAATGTCCGGCAGCCTGAATATGTCATGCTCGCTTAAAAGGCTTTGCTTACGGTGGCGTCGTTGATCGGGTCGCCACCTTCCCTAACAAATGGTCGAGGGAGGCGATGGCTGAGATACGCGTCATACTCGTGATCGGGTGCTGTTTGTGGAGTCCGGTCTGTTCATGCTTGCAAGGGCATGATTAATACCTTAATACTAGTGTTATTTTATTGGAGATTGACGAGAGACATCATCCTGTTTTGGATTAATTTTATTGTTATTGACGCTTAGAGACCTTATACATCTCTGAGAATATTAAATTACTTAAGTGCTATTTTCATTTACTACTTATTTTAATTTAGACGCTTAGAGACCATGTACATCTCTAAGGACTTAGGAATAATGGACGCTCAGAGACCATATACATCTCTGAGATATTAAATTTATTGTATATACTTTTGTGTATTCGGACAGAGACCGTATATATAGGTCACTAAAAATTTTTTTTTTATATAATGTCTTATAAGTTAATTTTAATTGAATATTGTGAGTTTGTTTATCACTATAGTTTTAAAATCATTATTATTATTGTCTACTTTTTTTTAGTTCTGCAATTCTGTTTTGAAAACATTATAATTATCATTGTCAATTTATTTAATTGTATAATTCATGTGTTGACTTGTAAAAGTGCCCTTGTGGCCTATTTGCAGAATAAAATTTTTGATTTTTGATTTTTGTTTTTTGAGTAGAAAATTTGATGTCCGTATAGCCGGATTACGTAACTTTTTTCTTCTTTTTTTTATCGCCAATTTTAGGCTACTACAAACGAAAATTAGAGAACTACAAACAACTACTAACGACACTGAACAAAATTCGACTGTAAAAGTAAAGATTTTCAGAAGTTGGAAGTACTTCAATTTTCTCTTGACTGGATTAACATAACTTTTTTCCTTTAATAACTGTTAGTGCTATAACTGGGCTACTACAAACGAAAATAAGAGAACTACAATCAACTACAAATGACATTGAGCAATATTCGACTGGAAAAGTAAATATTTCCACAAGTTGGAAATACTTTGATGTCCTCGTACCCGGATTATGTAACTTTTTTCTTCTTATTTATTAATCTCCAATTTTAGGCTACTACAAACGAAAATAAGAGTACTACAATCAACTACAAACCACTATAAACAATATTCAACTCTAAAAAGTAAAAAATAAAATATTTTCAAGTACCTAGAGATTATTTTTACTTTTAGTTTCTGGTTTTTTATTGTTCCTCTAAGTATTTTTTTACGCAACTACAAACAAAATGATTTTCACTACATTCAACTACAAACGATTCTGAACGTAAATAAACCATTAAAGTATTTTTTTTTAAAGTGGGGGCTGGAGTTTTTTTCCGGGTCCCCTAATTATTTTTCTACGCAACTACAAACGAAATGCTTTTCACTACAATCAACTACAAACGATTCGGAACGAGTATTATTTGTTAAAGTATTGTTTTTTTTTATTTGAGGGCTAAGGTTTTTCCGGGTCTCCTAATTTTTTTTTTACGCTACTACAAACGAAATGTTTTTTACTACAATCAACTACAAACGATTATGAACGAGATTCAATCGATAAACTCGAGTGTTTTTAATGTGGGGGGCCCGAGGTTTTTTTTATGCCCCCGTATTTTTTTTTTCCTCGCAACTACAAACGAAATGCCTTTCACTACAATCTACTACAAACGATTCTAAACCAGATTCAATTGATAAAGTTTTGTTTTTTGAAAGTGGGGGGCTGAGTTTTTTTTCATCACTTTCTATTTTTTTCTTCACGCAACTACAAACGAAATGCTTTTCACTACAATCAACTACAAACGATTCTTATCGAGAATCGATGGTTAAAGTAAGGTTTTTTAAAAGTGGGGGGCTGGGGTTTTTTTCATGTCTCCCTAATTTTTTTTTCACGCAACTACAAACGAAATGCTTTTCACTACAATCAACTACAAACGATTCTTATCGAGAATCGATGGGTAAAGTAAAGTTTTTTGAAAGTGGGGGGCTGGGGTTTTTTCCGGGTCCCCTAATTTTTTTTTCACGCAACTACAAACGAAATGTTTTTCACTACAATCAACTACAAACGAAAGACTATCAAAAAAAATTTTTTCGAAAAATAACGGCCAAAGTGGGGGGCCAACTTCACAGAGGTGCAATTTTTGATGCTGACTTTACTATAAATACCTTTGTTAGCATAGT
>CAJHZS010000016.1:0-29479 GCA_905163555.1 Notocelia uddmanniana
AAATATTTAAACCCTGCAATATTTAAACTATAATTTTTTATGAATATGTAATAAACCACAGACTTAGGTATTAGTTTCTAGACCATATCTACAAAATTTAATTGACTTTGATAGGTTAATATTCAAAATAATTATATGAACTCCTTTGTATGTACTTACGGTCAGCGTCATAAATATATATATACGTTAATAAGAGCTCAGAAAATATCCACACACCAGTATGTCACTGACAATAAGGCTGATGTTTACACATTTTGACTCGATAGCTGTATATATATTAATGACGCTGACTGTACCATGCAGCATAAGGAAAATACAGGTGCGAGTATCGTAAGACCTGGTGTGCCATATGTAATACGCGTAGTGCACCATGCCTTATACCCGCAGCAGTATCGTATGTACTCAGGCGTGTGTCTAATTAGACAATAGATTTTTAGGTTTCCGTATTTCCTTTTTTGAGGTACGGAACCCTAAAAATCAAGTATGTTTAATAGTCGTCCATCTATTTACGTATAGTGAATGGTATGGTGCCTTACTTGTCCCGCACTAGTATCATACCTCTTATTTATCTTCTCAGCATATATCCGCTGCTGGACATATGCCTCTCCCATGGTTTTTCTATATGGTCCTCGATGCGGCGAATCTGGTCAAGGTCGGCACTGCCATCTTAGGAATGGCGGTCTGGCCACGCTTCGACTTCCCGTTCATACCTCTACTATAACAGTTAATACGTTTTATACACATTATGATTTGTAGTATAAGTAGTACAACCTTCACTGGTAACATAGATATCTACCTATAAATAATTGTGCGGGTACGCTAAAGAATGATGTATCATTATAAAACTGACCAAATGGTTTAAAACCTGCGTGTTTTTTATTTTCTTTCCTTTAACTAGCAATAATTACGTCATTGCCATTATGAATTCATATAAAACTCTGGTCAGGATTTATCTACTGTTGTACTTGTACGATATTAGTGCGGCTATATTATTATTATGCAAAATATATATATATAAATTATAGCAAACTTAAGTGAGGAGCATACAATAATTGGTAATTGAGATAAAATAATACTTCACGATACATATACATTCAGTGTACACACTACACAGCAATGATAATTTTTTAATTTTTTACTCTTTTACAAGGTTAATAACAGAAGAAATTCTGAAGAAGTTCTGTTCTCAGACCCCGTAAAAGTTTTATAGGCTTACGTAGTTAAAAGCAAATAGACATAAAAGATTAATATTATTTATTTTCAACCGTAAATAAAAAATCACAATAAGCTTAATTAATCATACTATTCTAGAACTGGGATCATTAAGTTTTCCAAAGGTATACGTATTATATTTTTTTCTTATTTGAACCCAGAATCTAGGAATAGTTTATTTTTAGGACATATAGTTTTTAAATATCTTTTTTGTAAAACCTCGATGTGACGTTTGTTTAAATGACGGATGTATGCAACATTACTTTGGTCCATATGGAATCTGTCTGTCAATGTCACGACTACTTTTTTAATGTTCCTTACTAATTCCATATAGACCAAAATTATGTTGAAAAAATCCATCATTTAACTAAACGCCACATCGAGGTTTGAAAAGTGGTGTCTAAATAGTAGGTATTAAGTCCAAATAACGTATACTATTACGAAAAAATATAACATGAATACTTTTAGAAAACTTAATGTTCCCAATGACATGGTCGTCAACTTGGCTTACCCGTAAAACATAATAAAAGCTTCATATTATTTATTTTCAATCGTAACATTGAGACATACAAAAAAACCACAACAAGCTTAATTATACTATTCTAGAATTACATGGTCGTCAACTGCGCGTACCCGTGAAACATAATAAAAGCTTCATATTATTTACAATCGTAAAATTGAGACATACTGAAAAACCATAACAAGGCTTAATTAATCATACTATTCTAGAATTACATGATCGTCCACTTGGCGTACCCGTGAAACTATGAACGATGAATTTCACCGTCTGTCTTTTTAGTTTCATTTTTAATAAAAGTATCGTTTAAAATTAATTGATGTTTAATAGCTATTGTTTTACAAACATTTACTCTGTTGTGCGATGCTCTGGCCACAAATTTAGTTATACGATGCTTGGCTTCAAACCTCATCGTCCAGATTTGGGTAAGTGGGCCAAATTTTGGATAATGTGTAAGAAAATGACACTTTGCCTTTAAGTCTGTTTCAGTTAATTGACGATAGAGCTCGTTTAATTCAGCTACTGAAAATGTTACTTGATCAATAGTATTTTCATGGACTCTATGACTCAAAAGTTTATCCAACAATTGTCTTAATTTGATGTATAAGAACCAAACTTCGTTTTTATCTGGGACATTATGTCCGACAATTAGCCCAAAATAGTCCTTCTATGACTTCCTAAATCGTTATACCAAACACCTTGTATATATATAAACAAAACACATTTACTTGCCACTAAAAATAGATAATTTTTTTTTTCGGTATAGTATCCTATGTGTTAGCCCAAGTTATAAACTATCTGTGTGGTCATTTCATCCAAATCTGTGTTTGCGTAATCGAGTAACAAACATTCAAACCTTCACATTTAGAATATAATTAGGATTAGTTTTTTTTAATAAAGGTACATAATCGTATTTCAAATCTTCTAAGACGAAAAATATTCAGGTAGTTGGCAAAAAAGTGTATCTTAAAAATGCTATTGTTATTAACATACTTATTAATTTATTCATTTGTTCAACAAGAAATCAATAATGTTCGTGTTTAACATACAGGAAAGTTTAGACGGCAGAGCAATACTCAAAGAGGGAAAAGGAGGCTTATTGACGGAGGGTTCCCGAAGGAAATTGAGCCAGCTTCTAATAAACCACAAACTAGAAAACAATTGTGCGAAGAAAATTTCCAGTGAAGAATTTTATAAACTAGCTACCGAAATTGTAGAAATATTCCACAAAGAAAGTGTTGTGGTGTACTATTCTGCACATGTATCAGCTTTCAGCTACAAATAAATTAGCTAAAAAAAATGCTAGTGGCAAGTTATACGAGAGTTACATAGCACGAAGGAGAAAGTTGCGAGAAGGTGGACAGTTGCCGGGAACTAGCCGTTCATCGTCGAAGTCGTCGGGATCATCGCTCAGATCCACGCCAACTATCACAGATGAGGACATCCATAGCCTAGACTAGAATCTCTGGAAAGTGGTATAACTTAAAGATCGTTCGCATACGAACGCTAATACATACGCATAAACCTAACTAGTTGCGGAACCTATGTCGCAAGGCCCGACTTTAAACTGATATAACCGGTATTCTACAAAAAAAAAAAATACAAAATGTGGGGATCGCCCCGTTTTGGTAGCGATCCGAGAGCCACCTTTTGGCAGTAGGGGCGGTGCTCCCCTACCCCAGGGCCTAGGTGAAGGTTAAACATCAGTACCGAGTTTCAATATTTCTACTTTTACGAAATTTGACTGATTTTAAAAGCTTAAATTACACAATACGATGAAAGAATACAAACAACAAATGAAACTCAGTACTGATGTTTAACCTGAAGTTAAGTTAAAGAAACAAATTGGTGGTGGGCCCGCATTCACGCTTTTCCAAAACGGTAAGGTAGGGTAAGTAAGATGTGTAAACTGTATCACCTGCGGGCAACAGATCCGCACAGGTGGGTATGTTTCTGAATTTCTGCACGTGTTGTATGCATGTAAGTGTGTGATGAGAGAACAATAAACGAAGAAGGTTGGTGCTGATATGATGGGAAGGCCTAGCCCAAGGATACGTATGTCGTATGTGATATGTAATGGTCGTTTCATCGTAGCCAAACTAATTTGCCAAACTAGTTTGGCCACGAAGAATCTTGTGTAAAGGTAAGACGGATAAATAAAACAAACAAACTATAAATCGATGCACGATCTATTTTCACCGCTTTTGAATGTTTTACAGCTTAACTATGGACAGATATATTCGTTATCTTCCAAAACACTAAAATTATTTCGGTTCAAAAAAAACTAAAAAAGATTCGGACTTATTTCAGTTTTTGCTTTTTAATTCATAAAGTATAGGATTTTGACAATAATTGTTAATGTCGTTTTGAAAGTATATCAAATTTAAGACAATTTAAGTCCACCCACAGCTCCATGTAATTTTATATTACCCATAAATATGATTATGATTATCATGTCCAATAGTTTTTGAGAAATGATACTTTGTTATTTTCATTTGTTTAAATAACATTTGAATTCGAAGTTATTGTTTTTGTTTTCAGCCCAATATCGGCATAACCGCATATGATTGACATTAGTTGTTGCTAACACTTTAAAAGTATATTAAATTTGAGACAATTTAAGCCTGCCCACAGCTCGCAGCTGCAGTCTCGTCTTGGCAACTTTTAACATGAAAATGTTTTTGATGGGATTTTACTTCGTTTTGTAAGTTTGTTGTTTATGCCATTTATTTTTATTTTGGTAAAAGTTTTAAGTTTAAGAATACTGTGTACTAAAACTAGCAGCTTAAATAGTAAATTTAAGCTTTCTAGGACTTCAGGAAGTACCCTAGAATTTTGATGATTAACAGTGAATGAGTGACGAAATCGTTTTTTTAGAAATCAATAAAATCTAAAGTATAAGAGCTATGTAATTGACACTTTATATGTTTTATATGTCAACCATGTGCGGTTATGCCAAATTAATATTTAAACAAAAACGAAAGTTGGAATTTAAATGTTGTTAAAAAAATGACAGTATTCAAAGTATAATTTCTCAAAAACAATCAGACATACAGAGCGGTGGACTAAAATTGTCTCAAATTTAACATAATTTCAAAGCGATAGTAACAACTCATATAAAAAACCCATGGTTTGTGAATTAATTAGCAAAAACCTGAAAAAAATCAGAGAATGTTTAAGTTTTCTCAAGATGGCGGGTTTTCCCCACGATTAATTTTTTGGGAACTTTGGGATATCAATCAGAACATAATTCTTTAAAATTTCCACCAATTATTAGTCAAGAGGTTTCAAACGTCCGAATGCAATGGGAAACATAAATAGTTGTATAGCTTGCCGTAACAAAATGGACTAAGACTTCTGCGAATTTGCTCAATATAACAGTAGTAAAACATTCAAAAGATGTGAACGTAGATTGTACATCGATTTATATACTTTGTTTGTTTTATCTGTCTCACCTGAAACACATTTGTTTATAGCACAGGAATAATACATAGTTTGACCACGAGGACAAGTAATTCCCCGTGGTCAAAATAGATTGGCGAATTAGTTTGGCTACGAGGAAACGACGGTCGAAGGCGAAAACTTATTCTAAAGTCCATCGAACGTCACATACAAGTTTTAAATTTGACATTATGGCAATTGTGGCCGGTACAGGCGAAACAAGGGTATTATAATCATGTAATAGGTAATCGTTGGTTCTCTGCACTTGATACGCATAGTAATGCTGATTAAAATCTATACACTCTAATGAAACACACTCAAATGTAACTTCATCATTGTTAAGTAAATAAATATTTTTTATTTCACCAAACTTAGGTAAGCCTGAAGATTCTGAAATATCTAGAATGACAATTGACGACAACACAAATCGGACACTATGTAGTTTCACCCATGCTAATGAGTACCAACAATTATTATCGATTATACCTCGAGAATGAAAGTTTAGCCATACATTTTCAATGTGCGCTTCTGTCATAATTGCCTTTTTACCATAAGAGATAGTCTTTGTAGTTTCATTTTTAATAAAAGTATCGTTTAAAATTAATTGATGTTTAATAGCTATTGTTTTACAAACATTTACTCTGTTGTGCGATGCTCTGGCCACAAATTTAGATATACGATGCTTGGCTTCAAACCTCATCGTCCAGATGTGGGTAAGTGGGCCATTTTTTTTTACATTTCTGGATAATGTGTAAGAAAATGAAACTTTAGCTTTAAGTCTGTTTCAGTTAATTGAGATAGAGCGTTTCATTCAGCTACTGAAAATTTTACTTGATCAATAGTATTTTCATGGACTCTATGACTTAAAAGTTTATCCAACAATTGTCTTAATTTGATGTATAAGAACCAAACTTCGTTTTATCTGGGACATTATGTCCGACAATTAGCCCAAAATAGGTCCTTCTATGACTTCCTAAATCGTTATACCAAACACCTTGTATATATATAAACAAAACACATTTACTTGCCACTAAAAATAGATAATTTTTTTTTTCGGTATAGTATCCTATGTGTTAGCCCAAGTTATAAACTATCTGTGTGGTCATTTCATCCAAATCTGTGTTTGCGTAATCGAGTAACAAACATTCAAACCTTCACATTTAGAATATAATTAGGATTAGTTTTTTTTAATAAAGGTACATAATCGTATTTCAAATCTTCTAAGACGAAAAATATTCAGGTAGTTGGCAAAAAAGTGTATCTTAAAAATGCTATTGTTATTAACATACTTATTAATTTATTCATTTGTTCAACAAGAAATCAATAATGTTCGTGTTTAACATACAGGAAAGTTTAGACGGCAGAGCAATACTCAAAGAGGGAAAAGGAGGCTTATTGACGGAGGGTTCCCGAAGGAAATTGAGCCAGCTTCTAATAAACCACAAACTAGAAAACAATTGTGCGAAGAAAATTCCAGTGAAGAATTTTATAAACTAGCTACCGAAATTGTAGAAATATTCCACAAAGAAAGTGTTGTGGTGTACTATTCTGCACATGTATCAGCTTTCAGCTACAAATAAATTAGCTAAAAAAAATGCTAGTGGCAAGTTATACGAGAGTTACATAGCACGAAGGAGAAAGTTGCGAGAAGGTGGACAGTTGCCGGGAACTAGCCGTTCATCGTCGAAGTCGTCGGGATCATCGCTCAGATCCACGCCAACTATCACAGATGAGGACATCCATAGCCTAGACTAGAATCTCTGGAAAGTGGTATAACTTAAAGATCGTTCGCATACGAACGCTAATACATACGCATAAACCTAACTAGTTGCGGAACCTATGTCGCAAGGCCCGACTTTAAACTGATATAACCGGTATTCTACAAAAAAAAAAATACAAAATGTGGGGATCGCCCCGTTTTGGTAGCGATCCGAGAGCCACCTTTTGGCAGTAGGGGCGGTGCTCCCCTACCCAGGGCCTAGGTGAAGGTTAAACATCAGTACCGAGTTTCAATATTTCTACTTTTACGAAATTTGACTGATTTTAAAAGCTTAAATTACACAATACGATGAAAGAATACAAACAACAAATGAAACTCAGTACTGATGTTTAACCTGAAGTTAAGTTAAAGAAACAAATTGGTGGTGGGCCCGCATTCACGCTTTTCCAAAACGGTAAGGTAGGGTAAGTAAGATGTGTAAACTGTATCACCTGCGGGCAACAGATCCGCACAGGTGGGTATGTTTCTGAATTTCTGCACGTGTTGTATGCATGTAAGTGTGTGATGAGAGAACAATAAACGAAGAAGGTTGGTGCTGATATGATGGGAAGGCCTAGCCCAAGGATACGTATGTCGTATGTGATATGTAATGGTCGTTTCATCGTAGCCAAACTAATTTGCCAAACTAGTTTGGCCACGAAGAATCTTGTGTAAAGGTAAGACGGATAAATAAAACAAACAAACTATAAATCGATGCACGATCTATTTTCACCGCTTTTGAATGTTTTACAGCTAACTATGGACAGATATATTCGTTATCTTCCAAAACACTAAAATTATTTCGGTTCAAAAAAAACTAAAAAAGATTCGGACTTATTTCAGTTTTTGCTTTTTAATTCATAAAGTATAGGATTTTGACAATAATTGTTAATGTCGTTTTGAAAGTATATCAAATTTAAGACAATTTAAGTCCACCCACAGCTCCATGTAATTTTATATTACCCATAAATATGATTATGATTATCATGTCCAATAGTTTTTGAGAAATGATACTTTGTTATTTTCATTTGTTTAAATAACATTTGAATTCGAAGTTATTGTTTTTGTTTTCAGCCCAATATCGGCATAACCGCATATGATTGACATTAGTTGTTGCTAACACTTTAAAAGTATATTAAATTTGAGACAATTTAAGCCTGCCCACAGCTCGCAGCTGCAGTCTCGTCTTGGCAACTTTTAACATGAAAATGTTTTTGATGGGATTTTACTTCGTTTTGTAAGTTTGTTGTTTATGCCATTTATTTTATTTTGGTAAAAGTTTTAAGTTTAAGAATACTGTGTACTAAAACTAGCAGCTTAAATAGTAAATTTAAGCTTTCTAGGACTTCAGGAAGTACCCTAGAATTTTGATGATTAACAGTGAATGAGTGACGAAATCGTTTTTTTAGAAATCAATAAAATCTAAAGTATAAGAGCTATGTAATTGACACTTTATATGTTTTATATGTCAACCATGTGCGGTTATGCCAAATTAATATTTAAACAAAAACGAAAGTTGGAATTTAAATGTTGTTAAAAAAATGACAGTATTCAAAGTATAATTTCTCAAAACAATCAGACATACAGAGCGGTGGACTAAAATTGTCTCAAATTTAACATAATTTCAAGCGATAGTAACAACTCATATAAAAAACCCATGGTTTGTGAATTAATTAGCAAAACCTGAAAAAAATCAGAGAATGTTTAAGTTTTCTCAAGATGGCGGGTTTTCCCCACGATTAATTTTTTGGGAACTTTGGGATATCAATCAGAACATAATTCTTTAAAATTTCCACCAATTATTAGTCAAGAGGTTTCAAACGTCCGAATGCAATGGGAAACATAAATAGTTGTATAGCTTGCCGTAACAAAATGGACTAAGACTTCTGCGAATTTGCTCAATATAACAGTAGTAAAACATTCAAAAGATGTGAACGTAGATTGTACATCGATTTATATACTTTGTTTGTTTTATCTGTCTCACCTGAAACACATTTGTTTATAGCACAGGAATAATACATAGTTTGACCACGAGGACAAGTAATTCCCCGTGGTCAAAATAGATTGGCGAATTAGTTTGGCTACGAGGAAACGACGGTCGAAGGCGAAAACTTATTCTAAAGTCCATCGAACGTCACATACAAGTTTTAAATTTGACATTATGGCAATTGTGGCCGGTACAGGCGAAACAAGGGTATTATAATCATGTAATAGGTAATCGTTGGTTCTCTGCACTTGATACGCATAGTAATGCTGATTAAAATCTATACACTCTAATGAAACACACTCAAATGTAACTTCATCATTGTTAAGTAAATAAATATTTTTTATTTCACCAAACTTAGGTAAGCCTGAAGATTCTGAAATATCTAGAATGACAATTGACGACAACACAAATCGGACACTATGTAGTTTCACCCATGCTAATGAGTACCAACAATTATTATCGATTATACCTCGAGAATGAAAGTTTAGCCATACATTTTCAATGTGCGCTTCTGTCATAATTGCCTTTTTACCATAAGAGATAGTCTTTGTAGTTTCATTTTTAATAAAAGTATCGTTTAAAATTAATTGATGTTTAATAGCTATTGTTTTACAAACATTTACTCTGTTGTGCGATGCTCTGGCCACAAATTTAGATATACGATGCTTGGCTTCAAACCTCATCGTCCAGATGTGGGTAAGTGGGCCATTTTTTTTTACATTTCTGGATAATGTGTAAGAAAATGAAACTTTAGCTTTAAGTCTGTTTCAGTTAATTGAGATAGAGCGTTTCATTCAGCTACTGAAAATTTTACTTGATCAATAGTATTTTCATGGACTCTATGACTTAAAAGTTTATCCAACAATTGTCTTAATTTGATGTATAAGAACCAAACTTCGTTTTCATCTGGGACATTACGTCCGACAATTAGCCCAAAATATCGAATAAGTGTAAGCATTTCAGAAGCCGAACATTTTAACTTTAATGTTGAGCCTTCTTTTGCTACAGAATTGCATGGTGTCGATGTTGAATCAGGTCCATAATTAAAATACCGTATTCTTGATTACAAATTGTCAAAAGAAATTAGCTAGTTAGCTACTAGTTCGTACTAGATTCTGTATCACATATCGACAAGCACCCTCGAGATAGTCATGTAAAACATCTACGGCGACGTTTAGAAATAAGTCAAACCCATCTAAAGCAAGCCACGAGCATTTTGCAAATGCCATAATCGCCACGCTTGGCGCCATGCTTTTCTCAAACATGCAATGAAATAAACAACAAAAAAAATCAAAGTTTTATTTTTAATACGCATAGTGGCAGAATGTCATGATGCCTGTGCCACAAATTTATGTGGAATGGAAATTAAAAAAAAGGACTTTGCCGGCCTAGGCCTGCAACATTTGTATGAAATTGCATTAACGACCTCTTGGCATCATGACATTCTGCCACTATGCGTATTAAATATAAAACTGTTTTTTTTGTTGTTTATTTCATTGCATGTTTGATAAAAGCACTATACATACCTCGGCGGGAAATATGGGGTTGCCCGCCTGAGACCTATCCGACCTCGCTTCGCTCGGCCGTCTATATGTCTTCGGCCGGCAACCCCTTTCGTCCCGGCCTCTGTAGTAATGTACTATTAAACGTTTGTGTTCTGAATCTAAATTCTCAAAAGCATTGCTGTACGAGCTAAATATTTTTTGAACAGCATTTTTAACATGAACATTGCTTTGATCTGGTGGTACCATATCATTAAACTGTCGCTTTATAATGCATTGTGATCTAGAATGAAATAATTGAAGATTTTCTACAAGAACTTGTTCGGCTTTACGCGGTATTATCGGGTTGGCATATAGAGTGGAGACGAGACTTGCAGCATGGTGACCAAGAGAATTTTCGTGTCTTTTAGTTAGTAGAGATCCAATTGCATTTACTGTTTCGTAAGTTTCTTTGCTTGACGTTGAAGGTAAATTTGAGATATTGGTATCTGTATCAATCGCATTCTTACTATTTGGATGAGGCAAGACTGACAATGATGACTGGTGGTCTCTAACTAAGTGCTTTTTGAAAGATGCAGAGGAAATATAATGACGATAACACCCTTGTTCACCACAGCGAAATCCGGAAAATCCTACCGTTGATTTACAGAAAGTTCGCACATGAGTTATAAGTAAATTCGGAGACGCACTGGCTTTTTTGCAATAGTAACACGTGAACATTTTTTAAAGTAATAACTCTAGATCAGTTAAAAGAGTATTCACAGCCTGCGTAGGCCTGTCAAATTTAGTTTTAATATCGTAGAAACCCAATTGAATAAAAAGCCAGATGTCTCCAGCTTCCTCCGGGTAACAAGCTCCTGTCGACTGAAATATTTTAAAAGCACAGTCTACACGGTTAATAATTTGTTAAAACTATACAATGTGTCGTTTATAACTACATACGCTACTTTTACCTCAATAACGGTAGGGCCAACAAAAATAACGAATGGTTGAACTGTGCGGCCTAGCCTCTGCAGGTTCTCCTTTTTTTGAATGATCTTGTTGGTTACGTCGGCTTCAGAAGCAGCTTGCGATATATAGCCGTCGCATACCTCTGCTCTGGATGGCTTCCACGCTAGCTTCCTTTTATTTTCCGTGCAGGTGAAATGTTGATGACATAAGCCAGCAACATCAAAGCAACATTGCTAGATGTCTCTGGTTCATCTTCTGTATTCAAAGAAAAAAAAAGTTTCGGTTAAGATTTGAGACTTAACTTTATGAAGGTTTAAAATAAGAACTAATATTTGAGAAAAAATTCTTACCATCAATGAGTGCAATTATATTTGCTATTTTTGTTCTTGTGTCTTGGTCTCTAATTTTTCTTAATTTTAATGAAGCATATTTTATAATTTCTTCATTTTTGAGGGTGATAAAAGAAAATAATTTGTTTTCCTTTCCCGGATACAGACCACTGAAATTGTTCATTAGCTGAAAAAAGAATACAATAAATGTACGCTATGTTATTTTCACTGGTGAGAAAGGGGGGCTTGTGCAAGGTCCGTCCGGATCGCTACCACAGAGCTTATTGGGGTGTTAAGCGAGCACTACAATAGCTTGTCACTTTTACTGCCTGCATAATAGCTCGTTCTGCAATGTCTGCATCGCGCGAGTTTTGATGTTGCAAGTGTCTAGAGTTTGTGCGGAAGGAGAAGAATCGTGGCAGAAACGGGAACTAACATTATGAATTTTACATGGCAATCGAAATTTAGACACTTGTCTTATGAAAAATAAAGAAACTTCTGTCATTCATATGTCATTGCGTAGGTTTATATACAAAAACCACAAAGATTATGTAAAAAAAAAAATAAGGCTGCGTTATATGCTTACCAAGGTATAGCCTTGTGATTGTTTCAAGGCTGGGAAATCCTTGAAGTAATCCGCTATTTCACCTTTTCCGCATTTAATGCGGTTTAGGCGGTGATCTGCAGTTTCTGCCCACTTTTCTTCAACAGATTTCCATGGATCGATATTGTTTTTCAGCCACAATAATGTTTCTTCATAGACAATACCTGTAATTTATATATGCATGGTGGGATGAGTTAACAAGAGGAAGGGCAAAGTGAAATATATATACTCAGCGGCCCTAATTTGTTTGGTTTTCATACATATTGCTACGATTTTGGGCCAAATTTTCTGCCGCTGAGTATATATAAATGGGTTATATAAATTCTAAAAATATCCCAATAAAAAAATATGAACAGCAAGAAAAAAAATTACGGTAAGTTACATGTTATGTTCAAACAATGTGGTCTGGGTTTAAAAAAGTTTATGACTACGCATACAAATTACTACCCATACATATAGGGGGTCAAATTTGTTGCATTTTAACTCCTCTATCACCTCCTGCTAGGAACCTTGTATGTATGTTTAATACAACTTGATAAGGTTCATAATCCTACATAGGGCTGAATAATAAAATTTAGCAAGAAGCATGGTCGTCAACAAAAGTAAATTATCAATTTCTAGTTTGATCACATAGAATTGGTGTTCAATTAACAATATTTGTATTAACATATAACCGGTAATTTGATAAGTAATAATTTGCTTACCACTTTCCAGAGATTCAAGGCTATGGATGTCCTCATCTGTGATAGTTGGTGTAGATCTGAGCGATACTCCCGACGACTTCGACGCACCTTCTCGCAACTTTCTCCTTCGTGCTATGTAACTCTCGTATAACTTCCCCCCACCATATCAGCCCTAGGATGTCCACTGCTGGACATAGGCCTCCCCCAATTTCATGGGGGGTAAATGCCATAATCGCCACGCTTGGCATGCGGGTTGGCGATCGCAGTATCTCCACCGCATTTAAGGAATGCTGCTGCCCATTCCCCGGTGGTCGTGGTCGTAGTTTTAGGACATACCCGGGTCCACACGGCTCGTATAACTTGCCGCTAGCATTTTTAAAATTCTTCACTGGAAATTTTCTTCGCACAATTGTTTTCCAGTTTGTGGTTTATTAGAAGCTGGCTTAATTTCCTTCGGGAACCCTCCATCAGTATTGTATTGCTCTGCCGTCTAAACTTTCCTGTATGTAAAACAACATTATTGATTTGTTGTTGAACAAATGAATAAATTAATAAGTATGTTAATAACAATAGCATTATTAAGACACACTTTTCTGCCAACTACCTGAATATGTTTCGTCTTAGAAGATTTGAAGCAAATACGATTATGTACCTTTATAAAAAAAAACTAATCCTAATTATACTCTAAATGTGAAAGTTTGAATGTTTGTTACTCGATTATGCAAAAACAGATTTGGACAACACTATCCCGAAAAAAATTAAATTTTTATTTATCTATTTTTAGTGGCAAGTAAATGTGTTTTGTTTATATATATATATATATACAAGGTGTTTGGTATAACGATTTAGGAGGTCATGGAAGGGACTATTAGAAAGAGTTTGAACCTTATTTATCTTAGTCCAAATTGGTTTTTTTTTTTACATTGTTCTCTAACGACAACACAAACTTGACTTTGCCGTTGGAAAAGTTTTTTCCATACATCGACATAGGTCACGGTTAGTTGAACAACCGCAAGGCAAAACACTGTTACAAAAAGGCTATCACATATTGGACTAAGGTAAAAAGGGATCAAACCTAATAGTCCTCATCACCGCCTAAAGTTCCTACATCGTTATACCAAACACGTTGTATAATATATACATATACATATATATATATTATACGTTCCCTCGATTTTGTCAGGATCCCACCATCAAACCTGACCCTGACCTGATGACTATAGGACCACCCAGGATGTCTACCCTTACAAAAAAAAACCCAAATCGGTCCAGGGGTCTTCGAGTACCTAATTGGGAAAATACATAAAAAAAAAGGACAAGATGCTTATACTGTGAATATTTGAAGACTGTAGCTCCAACCGTTTGGTTGTAAAATCTGAGTGAAAGACGACAGACTGACAAACAGACAGACAAGATAGACAGATGGATGGACATGTGAGTTACAGCAATATGGTACCATTTACACCCTTTGGGTACGGAACCCTGATAAACAGTAGAGTAAACAATCCTATAATCTGCACTGTGTTAGAGCCAAGCAAACCCTAATTTATACTTTTTATTGTGTGAACAAATTAATAAAGAGTAACAGTACCCTCCGTCTAACAATTCTCTCTTAAAAGCCAATAAGGTAAATCACTTAAAATAAAAAATAAGTTTCAAGAATAGACTAATTGGTCCTGCATGAGTTCTATTGGCGATGATGATGGTCTTGATAAAGTTGCACGGTTATTTCATTGCTGTTTACTTACTTTTAACACTACTATGTAAACTTACTCAAGTATGTAAAAACTAAAAATGAATAACACTATTAGACCAACTCGCAACTAATACAACACACAATAACCACACACTAAAACACACATTTTTTTTTTAATAAACAATGTGTTGAACACATCGGCTTCCCACAACAGGCTCTTATACAGTACAAACAAACAAGTATACTGTCGATAGTTAGGAACTTGTCACAAGTCATCAAGACAATTCTAATACATCTATAAATTTTTAGAAGTTCCTAAGGCCACCTTCAGTCTCCATCATAATACCAGCTCTATGGTACCGTCATAATGCATTGTCACCTGAATTGAACTGGTCTACAAATTTTCAACGCGATTGGAGTTAGGGTCTTTACTGACAAGTGAAGCTAATTGTTACAATTAATTTAATACTTACTGAAATATCTTTTTGTTCTGGCGAGTCCGGACTCCGGTCTAGATTGTGGCTATCTCAATTTCTCTAGATTTTTTTAAATTTCATTCGGGGGCCAACTTTAGGAATAAACTCTTTCAGCTCCTCGATCTCTAATATGATAGCAGTGTCATAATCAATTTCGTTTTCTGTAAAGAAAAACAATACTTGTTTATTGAATCCGTAATGAGACCTTGGCAAATCAACATTAATTGTGTCCAAATTCGATATATGACATACCGGCCGCAGCTTCATTACTACTTGCATTATTGCAAAACAATTACACAGATGCAAACTTACTTCGTGCGAATTATACTAAATCTTAGTTCCAGGCCAACGTCTGTTTATTGTCTAGAAACACAAACAAAACAACATTTTTAGTGTATTTAAGTTTGAAATCACCACATGGTATGGCGGCCATTTGTTTTTTGCAAAACGAGAGAAATTTACTGTTTCGACGGACTGAGCGTATAAATGCTAAATTTTACTTTAACGACTTGACCAAGAAAGCTGATTTAGTAAAGTCTAGAACACAATTAAACAATTGCAAGTTGAAAAACAAGTTACGTGAACAAACGTTTTCGCGGTTTTTTTCTATCTAAGTATATAACGATTCATCGATTCGATGAGTACTTACCAGAGAATATTTCTGTGTATTCTTGTAGGCCGAGGTCCTCAAGTAATTCCCGGATGTCCATTTTACAATAATTAGCACAAAGCAAAAATCACGATGCGGTCGGCACTCGGCACTACTGACTGGCTCGGCTCGACCGACAAACAAAACATGTGGTGACTGGTGAGTGTTGCCACAGGTTAGTAAAAATGTCCCAACATATCATAATAATGTCGTCCAATGAAATTATTATTCATATTAACACAACAAAAAAATATATAGTTTATAATTATAATAATTTTTATATGGAATATATATATATATATATATATATATATATATATATATATATATATATTGTTTAAGCATAGAATCGATGGCATTTTTAATTGTAATTATACTATTGTATGGCGGAACTTACTTCACCGTGATACAATTTTAACTAGTACGGGAAGTAATGGATATCATTCTGCAAAAGGATGTAAATTACAATTAATTTTGCTATGAGACTATACCTAAGTACTATACGTTTTTGTACCAATAATTTGTGTTGTAATGAAATAAATAATTGATTGATTGATTGTTTCTCCCAAAAATATGGTAAATGGGCCAGGTCGTAAAATTAGCCTCATTACATAAAAGCAACATTAGCACATATAACAGGTTAAATACGCCTATTGACCGACCGAGCGAAGCGAACGAATGTCTCCGTTTCAGCTTCGGCAAAAATGCTGTCGTATGTCCGGTGGCTGTTCTTCTCTACAGGTCGCATGCAAACCATACTAAAGAATTAATAAAAATAATTTTCTCAATTCTTAGTACCTAGTTTATCTTCAATGACAGATAAACTCTCCATTACTAGGTAACCAGTTGGGTCTATAAGAAGAGTACAGAGGCATTACAGTGGAATCTAACACCTTTTATCTTTTAAAAATCACCAATCCACGTGGTTTTTTAAAGTGTAGAAATCGCAACCACTCATTCAGAGGTCCAATGTCCATAGACTAATTAGTTGATTGTGTAACCAATGAATACAATAGGGTAAAAAATTTAAAAGTTTTAGTAAAAAAATTGGTAACATAGGATGGGTTACACAAGTGGTAGTTAATTTCGTTTTTAGGGGCTAGATTAAAAATAATTATGTAATAAAGTGCGTTCGAGAAGCTACGGCACATCTTTTCTTCCAATATTCCGCAGTGTGTCAAGACGCAGGTCTTTGACCAGTGTGTTGAAAATGATGACATATGGCACTGAAACGTGGTCGCTTAGGTACTATGGGCCTCATGAAAGGACTCAGTCACCCATAGAGCAATGGAGAGGGCTATGCTGGGAGTTTCTCTGCGTGATCGCATCAGAAATGAGGTCATCCGCAGCAGAACCAAAGTGACCGATATAGCCCTTCGAATCGCTAAACTTAAGTGGCAGTGGGTGGGGCACATTGCACCTAGAACCGATGGCCGTTGGGGTGGAAAGGTTCTCGAGTGGCGGCCACGTATCCGATGGCGAAGCGTGGGTAGACCCCCCACAAGGTGGACTGATGACCTGGTAAAGGTCGCGGGAGTCCGCTGGATGCGGTTAGCGCAAGAGCCGGTCATTATGGCACTCTTTGGGGGAGGCCTATGTCCAGCAGTGGACGTCATCCGGCTCACATGATGATGATGATAATGATGAATGAAATGTTGAAGGTGGCAAAAAACAAACTAAGCAAAATATGTACAGAATACATTTTTATTTTATTTTTAATAAGGAGAAGAAATTTTCGCACACTTGGTACTTGCTGGGGACGTAGTGATTCCACATTCTTGAAATAGAGAAAATACACTAACAAATAAATATAAAACATATGTAACGTAAAAGTCAGGTTTATAACTTCAGTCCATTGTTCGGTGTGCAACATCCAGATGTATTACAAAATTGACAAGATTCTTAAAATAAACCCATGGAAATTAACAAAAAATCGATTTGAATTGAAGGCGTTTTAGTTTCAAAAAATATTTAGAGATTAGTACCTATAAGCAGAGATAAAATTACCAATAAATAATCATTACCTTATAAACATTTTGTGATACATGTCTTCAATGATTCCAATACCCTATTCCCTGCAAAATCATTGTGATGGCAACACCAACTGACTTACGGAAGTACGGCGTTTACTTATTAAAACGTAGCAGGTACCGGAACAACGGAACAAGTTTCTGCCTGTTTCGTGCCACGCCAGACGACCTTGAACACCCTGTCGACCACAAATTCGCGTGAATTACGGCCCGCCAACCCATTTCCTGATACATTGCGTGTGATACTAACAACCGCAGTGTATAATGCGTCTCCACCACGCAATGAAGAACTAAAATTCGTATTTTCTAAATCTCTCTTTGATTGGATTGGGCGAGAGAAGCAAAATTAAAGACGCATCTTTCACTTAAGATTTGACGCACGTAAAAAGAGCTCCTGGCGATGTACCTGCGCTGCAAACAAAATGTATGCGAAAACGTACTCCCTCCACTAGCCGCCCGGGGCTCTTTACGTGCGTTGGATTATATATCAGCTTATATACCTACATGATTAGCCTAAGAACGATATTTTAAGTAGAAATCGACAATTATGGGAGTTACTAGTTACGGAGATATTCACGTTTTAGAGAATTAATTCAATACTATACTATTTCGTGTTCCTTAGGCAGAATAGCCAGATGGAACCCTTATTATTACGTCATGTCCGTCCGTCCGTTTGTCACATTTTAATCTACGTTATTTTAAATCAGACAGGCAAACGTTATTTCTTCTGCAGTGTAGTAGCGGTTTTTTTTATTTATTTATCGTATGGCTATTTTAAATAAGGCTGCGAGGCCCAGAAGAGACTGTATCGGCCAAAGTTGTTACTCTTTTAACACCACCCAGGGCAGGGATCACGTGCAGGGTTCCTGAGCTGAGTAACGGCGATCCCCCAATGTCAAGTGAATGGTTAACTTGACTGTTAGACGTTCTCAAGCCGCCTCCAGTGGCAGAGGGCCTACTCCGAGCTTCGAAAATTGAACTTCGTGTCGTGCCGTCCCTTTCACTCTCGTGTTATAAACTATATGACGGAAAGGGACGGCACGATACGAAGTTCGATTTTCGAAGTTCGGAGTAGGCCCTCAGTTACGGAACCATATACTGAGCATGGCCCGACATGCTCTTGGTCACTTTGCTGTTGGTGTTACGAGTTAGGAGATAGGTATGTGCCAGACTAGGGCACATAGGGTTAAAAAGCGCCCAAAGCCGTGTCGGACTCGCACACCGATGGTTCCTCACCTTAAAAATAACAATAGTAGGTAAATGGCATACAAAACGGTAAACATCAAATTATACACCTGTCGCCCTTAGGAACCCTTATAGTATCGCCATGTCCGTCCACGGTATAGCTCAGTAACCGTTACTCCTAGAAAGATGTAATTTGGTATTTCACAATACATACCTAATCACTGTGACAAAACAGTACAATAAAATATAAAAAAAAAACACTAGAGTAGGTACATCCCCTCATAATCGTGTGGGTTGTCGTTGGATAGCTCGTTTAAAAAAATGCTGGGTTTTAGGGTTCCGTACCTCAAAAGGAAAAAACGGAACCTCTACAGGATCTGTCTGTCTGTCACAGCCAATTTGATGAAGAAAATAGGCGAACAAAAACCATTCCCCCTTATCTCCGAAACTACTCGGTCTAAAATTTTGAAAAAATGCAGAATATAGTTATTTACCTATAAATTACAGAAAAACCTGTAAGAAGTCTATAGGGTTATCGGTTCTTGAGTTATCACTGAAAAACTGTCTAGCCCAAACAAAAGGATGTATAAGTGCCGCAATTGCCCTATGTAGATACGACTATTTGAATCAAAGTATAGGATAGAGGTTTAAGATGTGTAGTAGTAGTAGTAGGTATAGGTACGGAACCCTGCATTGTGCGTGGTCCGATACACACTTGGCCGGTTTTTTATAATCCGTTTTTTTGATTCGGGCATAGGTTTGCGTAATATTAAACTTTAAAACGCAAGTTTTTTTGGAGTCAAGTGTCCCCCCTACCCTTCTGCAGCTAAACAGTTACTATTATACTGGGTACATGAGAAAAAACAAGGCAGTAGGATACATAATAAAGTTAAAAGAAAAATTAGGTACCAGAGCTAAGTAAGCATTACTAGTTAACGAGTAATAGCCGAACTTAAGAAATGTATGATTAAAATCATATGAATTCGCCGAATTGTACCCAACTAGTCCGTTTGAAAAGCGACTTTACTGTCCTAGCTAGAAGATTTAATTTTGTGGCATTATTTTAAATATCGGACAATAATTTCAACTACAAGCAAAATTTTCTACTCGTCGACTGAAATGTTGTATTGTAAGTAGTCGGGCACCTGACAGACGCAAACCGCTTATGTAAAAAACGTATACAGAGCCACGACGCGTAAATATACCGAGTCTATAAACGTATGTGGACTACTTCTTTGAATGTTGTAGCTTACTTTCATACGTAGCGAACAACATTTTGTAAGTAGTCGGCTACCTGACAGACGCAAACTGCTTATGTAAGAAACGTATACGGAGCCACGATGCGTAAATATACCGAGTCTATAAACGTATGTGGACTACTTCTTTGAATGTTGTAGCTTACTTTCATACGTAGCCAACAACATTTTGTAAGTAGTCGGGCACCTGACAGACGCAAACCGCTTATGTAAAAAACGTATACAGAGCCACGACGCGTAAATATACCGAGTCTATAAACGTATGTGGACTACTTCTTTGAATGTTGTAGCTTACTTTCATACGTAGCCAACAACATTTTGTAAGTAGTCGGCTACCTGACAGACGCAAACCGCTTATGTAAAAAACGTATACGGAGCCACGATGCGTAAACATACCGAGTCTATAAACGTATGTGGACTACTTCCTTGAATGTTGTAGCTTACTTTCATACGTAGGCAACAACATTTTGTAAGTAGTCGGTAGACCCCGGTATCGGCGGTGCAAATTGGTAGCTGTCAAGTTCTTAGGGATGGGTAAAAATATTTATGATGTCGATATCGATTCTCTTGTTTTTTCTGTACCATTAGTTTTATATGTATACCATTTTTTGTATTTAGAATTTTATCTATTTCAGTAACAAAGCTAAAGGATTCAAAACGTTTAAAGGAATCCTTAGATGTAATACTCGAGGTTAAAAAAATATTTCACTATTACGTTTGCATCAAACAGGAATACTTAATTATTTAAAAATACGGAAAGTGATACATAATAATCCTGGATTCACAACTACACAAATTATACAAAGTTTGTTGGAGGGCAAAAGTGTCGAAATTACAGATGTAAATAAGAATACAGTAAAAAATTACGCCAATTGTAAATTTTTGGCTATTAAGCAGTATGAAGTAGGAAAGTCATGTTCCTTCTTAAAATTGATTTTTAGCAACAGAAGACGAAGTCTAGCGCCCTTTAACTTAGAAAAAATGTTAATAATATATTTCGAGACATATATTTCTAAGTTATATTGGGTTTAATGTTGAATATATTCATCGCGACTTCACTAGATTACTAAGTGAAGGCTACTGAAAAAACTGATCGTTCATTAAGAATACGAAATCGTTTTTTTTTTCGATTTTTAAGGATACGTTTTTTTTCTTTTGGTGGAAATAAAACTGAGGCATATAAATTATTTAACTTTTAATTAAATTGTGAATGTTTCGTGCTATGAAGATAACGATAATTTGTTAGTAATGATGAATACTTGAAGATTTTTATTTGTAAAAAAAAACTATTTAACCCACATAATATTTATATAGTCCTGTTGTATAAAATAATAACGTTTAATTGAAGTCTTAGACTCTCATTGTGGCGAAGAAAAATTATCGACATATAGCTATAATTATCGACATACCTCTAGTATTTCAAAATAATTTTTACCCATCCCTAAGAACTTGACAGCTACCAATTTGCACCGCCGATACCGGGATCTAGTAGTCGGCTACCTGAGAGACGCAAACCGCTTATGTAAAAACGTATACAGAGCCATGACGCGTAAATATACCGAGTCTATAAATGTATGCGGACTACTTCTTTGAATGTTGTAGCTTACTTTCATAATTAACCAACAACATTTTGTAAGTAGTCGGGCACCTGACAGACGCAAACCGCTTATGTAAAACACGTATACAGAGCCACGATGCGTAAATATACAGAGTCTATAAACGTATGTGGACTACTTCTTTGAACGTTGTAGGTTACTTTCATACGTAGCCAACAACATTTTGTAAGTAGTCGGCTACCTGACAGACACAAACCGCTTATGTAAAAAACGTATACAGAGCCATGACGTGTAAATATACCGAGTCTATAAATGTATGCGGACTACTTCTTTGAATGTTGTAGCTTACTTTCATAATTAGCCAACAACATTATGTAAGTAGTCGGCTACCTGACAGACGCAAACCGCTTATGTAAAACACGTATACAGAGCCATGATGCGTAATAATACAGCGTCTATAAACGTATGTGGACTACTTCTTTGAATGTTGTAACTTACTTTCATACGTAGCCAACAACATTTTGTAAGTAGTCGGCTACCTGACAGACGCAAACCGCTTATGTAAAAAACGTATACAGAGCCATGACGCGTAAATATACCGAGTCTATAAATGTATGCGGACTACTTCTTTGAATGTTGTAGCTCACTTTCATACGTAGCCAACAACATTTTGTAAGTAGTCGGCTACCTGACAGACGCAAACCGCTTATGTAAAAAACGTATACGGAGCCACGATGCGTAAACATACCGAGTCTATAAACGTATGTGGACTACTTCCTTGAATGTTGTAGCTTACTTTCATACGTAGCCAACAACATTTTGTAAGTAGTCGGTAGACCCCGGTATCTGCGGTGCAAATTGGTAGCTGTCAAGTTCTTAGGGATGGGTAAAAATATTTATGATGTCGATATCGATTCTCTTGTTTTTTCTGTACCATTAGTTTTATATGTATACCATTTTTTGTATTTAGAATTTTATCTATTTCAGTAACAAAGCTAAAGGATTCAAAACGTTTAAAGGAATCCTTAGATGTAATACTCGAGGTTAAAAAAATATTTCACTATTACGTTTGCATCAAACAGGAATACTTAATTATTTAAAAATACGGAAAGTGATACATAATAATCCTGGATTCACAACTATACAAATTATACAAAGTTTGTTGGAGGGCAAAAGTGTCGAAATTACAGATGTAAATAAGAATACAGTAAAAAATTACGCCAATTGTAAATTTTTGGCTATTAAGCAGTATGAAGTAGGAAAGTCATGTTCCTTCTTAAAATTGATTTTTAGCAACAGAAGACGAAGTCTAGCGCCCTTTAACTTAGAAAAAATGTTAATAATATATTTCGAGACATATATTTCTAAGTTATATTGGGTTTAATGTTGAATATATTCATCGCGACTTCACTAGATTACTAAGTGAAGGCTACTGAAAAAACTGATCGTTCATTAAGAATACGAAATCGTTTTTTTTTTCGATTTTTAAGGATACGTTTTTTTTCTTTTGGTGGAAATAAAACTGAGGTATTAGGTGAGTAAATTATTTAACTTTTAATTAAATTGTGAATGTTTCGTGCTATGAAGATAACGATAATTTGTTAGTAATGATGAATAATTGAAGATTTTTATTTGTAAAAAAAAAACTATTTAACCCACATAATATTTATATAGTCCTGTTGTATAAAATAAACACGTTTAATTGAAGTCTTAGACTCTCATTGTGGTGAAGAAAAATTATCGACATATAGCTGTAATTATCGACATACCTCTAGTATTTCAAAATAATTTTTACCCATCCCTAAGAACTTGACAGCTACCAATTTGCACCGCCGATACCGGGGTCTAGTAGTCGGCTACCTGAGAGACGCAAACCGCTTATGTAAAAAATGTATACAGAGCCATGACGCGTAAATATACCGAGTCTATAAATGTATGCGGACTACTTCTTTGAATGTTGTAGCTTACTTTCATAATTAACCAACAACATTTTGTAAGTAGTCGGGCACCTGACAGACGCAAACCGCTTATGTAAAACACGTATACAGAGCCACGATGCGTAAATATACAAAGTCTATAAACGTATGTGGACTACTTCTTTGAACGTTGTAGCTTACTTTCATACGTAGCCAACAACATTTTGTAAGTAGTCGGCTACCTGACAGACACAAACCGCTTATGTCAAAAACGTATACAGAGCCATGACGCGTAAATATACCGAGTCTATAAATGTATGCGGACTACTTCTTTGAATGTTGTAGCTTACTTTCATACGTAGCGAACAAAATTTTGTAAGTAGTCGGCTACCTGACAGACGCAAACCGCTTATGTAAAACACGTATACAGAGCCACGATGCGTAATAATACAGAGTCTATAAACGTATGTGGACTACTTCTTTGAATGTTGTAACTTACTTTCATACGTAGCCAACAACATTTTGTAAGTAGTCGGCTACCTGACAGACGCAAACCGCTTATGTAAAAAACGTATACAGAGCCATGACGCGTAAATATACCGAGTCTATAAATGTATGCGGACTACTTCTTTGAATGTTGTAGCTTACTTTCATACGTAGCCAACAACATTTTGTAAGTAGTCGGCTACCTGACAGACGCAAACCGCTTATGTAAAAAACGTATACGGAGCCACGATGCGTAAATATACCGAGTCTATAAACGTATGTGGACTACTTCTTTGAATGTTGTAGCTTACTTTCATACGTAGGCAACAACATTTTGTAAGTAGTCGGCTACCTGACAGACGCAAACCGCTTATGTAAAAAACGTATACAGAGCCATGACGCGTAAATATACCGAGTCTATAAATGTATGCGGACTACTTCTTTGAATGTTGTAGCTTACTTTCATACGTAGGCAACAACATTTTGTAAGTAGTCGGCTACCTGACAGACGCAAACCGCTTATGTAAAAAACGTATACGGAGCCACGATGCGTAAATATACCGAGTCTATAAACGTATGTGGACTACTTCTTTGAATGTTGTAGCTTACTTTCATACGTAGGCAACAACATTTTGTAAGTAGTCGGCTACCTGACAGACGCAAACCGCTTATGTAAAAAACGTATACAGAGCCATGACGCGTAAATATACCGAGTCTATAAATGTATGCGGACTACTTCTTTGAATGTTGTAGCTTACTTTCATACGTAGCCAACAACATTTTGTAAGTAGTCGGCTACCTGACAGACGCAAACCGCTTATGTAAAAAACGTATACGGAGCCACGATGCGTAAATATACCGAGTCTATAAACGTATGTGGACTACTTCTTTGAATGTTGTAACTTACTTTCATACGTAGCCAACAACATTTTGTAAGTAGTCGGCTACCTGACAGACGCAAACCGCTTATGTAAAAAACGTATACAGAGCCATGACGCGTAAATATACCGAGTCTATAAATGTATGCGGACTACTTCTTTGAATGTTGTAGCTTACTTTCATAATTAACCAACAACATTTTGTAATTAGTTGGGCACCTGACAGACGCAAACCGCTTATGTAAAACACGTATACAGAGCCACGATGCGTAAATATACAGAGTCTATAAACGTATGTGGACTACTTCTTTGAATGTTGTGGCTTACTTTCATACGTAGCCAACAACATTGTGTAAGTAGTCGGTCACCTGACAGACGCCAACCGCTTATGTAAAAAACGTATACAGAGCCATGCCGGGTAAATGTAATGGGTCTCTAAACTTATACCGACTACTTCTTTGAATGTTGTAGTTTCATTTCATACGTAGCCAATAACATTATGTAAGTAGTCGGGCACCTGACAGACGCAAACCGCTTATGTAAAAAACATATAGCGAGCCATGACGCGTAAATATACTGAGTCTATAAACGTATGTGGACTACTTCTTTGAATGTTGTAGCTTACTTTCATACGTAGCCAACAACATTTTGTAATTAGTCGGCTACCTGACAGACGTAAACCGCTTATGTAAAAAACGTATACAGAACCATGACGCGTAAATATACCGAGTCTATAAATGTATGCGGATTACTTCTTTGAATGTTGTAGCTTACTTTCATAACTAACCAACAACATTTTGTAAGTAGTCGGGCACCTGACAGACGCAAACCGCTTATGTAAAACACGTATACAGAGCCACGATGCGTAAATATACAGAGTCTATAAACGTATGTGGACTACTTCTTTGAATGTTGTAGCTTACTTTCATACGTAGCCAACAACATTTTGTAAGTAGTCGGCTACCTGACAGACGCGAACCGCTTATGTAAAAAACGTATACAGAGCCATGACGCGTAAATATACCGAGTCTATAAATGTATGCGGACTACTTCTTTGAATGTTGTAGCTTACTTTCATACGTAGCGAACAACATTTTGTAAGTAGTCGGCTACCTGACAGACGCAAACCGCTTATGTAAAACACGTATACAGAGCCACGATGCGTAAATATACAGAGTCTATAAACGTATGTGGACTACTTCTTTGAATGTTGTAACTTACTTTCATACGTAGCCAACAACATTTTGTAAGTAGTCGGCTACCTGACAGACGCAAACCGCTTATGTAAAAAACGTATACAGAGCCATGACGCGTAAATATACCGAGTCTATAAACGTATGTGGACTACTTCTTTGAATGTTGTAGCTTACTTTCATAATTAGCCAACAACATTATGTAAGTAGTCGGCTACCTGACAGACGCGAACCGCTTATGTAAAAAACGTATACAGAGCCATGACGCGTAAATATACCGAGTCTATAAATGTATGCGGACTACTTCTTTGAATGTTGTAGCTTACTTTCATACGTAGCGAACAACATTTTGTAAGTAGTCGGCTACCTGACAGACGCAAACCGCTTATGTAAAAAACGTATACAGAGCCATGACGCGTAAATATACCGAGTCGATAAATGTATGCGGACTACTTCTTTGAATGTTGTAGCTCACTTTCATACGTAGCCAACAACATTTTGTAAGTAGTCGGCTACCTGACAGACGCAAACCGCTTATGTAAAAAACGTATACGGAGCCACGATGCGTAAATATACCGAGTCTATAAACGTAGGCGGACTACTTCTTTGAATGTTGTAGCTTACTTTCATAATTAGCCAACAACATTATGTAAGTAGTCGGGCACCTGACAGACGCAAACCGCTTATGTAAAACACGTATACAGAGCCACGACGTGTAAATAAACCGAGTCTATAAACGTATCTGGACTACTTCTTTGAATGTTGTAGCTTACTTTCATACGTAGCGAACAACATTTTGTAAGTAGTCGGCTACCTGACAGACGCAAGCCGCTTATGTAAAAAACGTATACAGAGCCATGACACGTAAATATACCGAGTCTATAAACGTATGCGGACTACTTCTTTGAATGTTGTAGCTAACTTTCATAATTAGCCAACAACATTATGTAAGTAGTCGGGCACCTGACAGACGCAAACCGCTTCTGTAAAACACGTATACGGAGCCACGATGCGTAAATATACAGAGTCTATAAACGTATGTGGACTACTTCTTTGAATGTTGTAGCTTACTTTCATACGTAGCCAACAACATTGTGTAAGTAGTCGGGCACCTGACAGACGCCAACCGCTTATGTAAAAAACGTATACAGAGCCATGCTGGGTAAATGTAATGGGTCTCTAAACGTATGCCGACTACTTCTATGAATGTTGTAGCTTACTTTCATACGTAGCCAACAACATTTTGTAAGTAGTCGGCTACCTGACAGACGCAAACCGCTTATGTAAAAAACGTATACAGAGCCACGACGCGTAAATATACCGAGTCTATAAACGTATGTGGACTACTTCTTTGAATGTTGTAGCTTACTTTCATACGTAGCCAACAACATTTTGTAAGTAGTCGGGCACCTGACAGACGCAAACCGCTTATGTAAAAAACGTATACAGAGCCATGCCGGGTAAAAGTAATGGGTCTCTAAACGTATGCCGACTACTTCTTTGAATGTTGTAGCTTACTTTCATACGTAGCCAACAACATTTTGTAAGTAGTCGGCTACCTGACAGACGCAAACCGCTTATGTAAAAAACGTATACAGAGCCACGACGCGTAAATATACCGAGTCTATAAACGTATGTGGACTACTTCTTTGAATGTTGTAGCTTACTTTCATACGTAGCCAACAACATTTTGTAAGTAGTCGGGCACCTGACAGACGCAAACCGCTTATGTAAAAAACGTATACAGAGCCATGCCGGGTAAATGTAATGGGTCTCTAAACGTATGCTGACTACTTCTTTGAATGTTGTAGCTTACTTTCATACGTAGCCAACAACATTTTGTAAGTAGTCGGCTACCTGACAGACGCAAACCGCTTATGTAAAAAACGTATACAGAGCCACGGCGCGTAAATATACCGAGTCTATAAACGTATGTGGACTACTTCTTTGAATGTTGTAGCTTACTTTCATACGTAGCCAACAACATTATGTAAGTAGTCGGGCACCTGACAGACGCAAACCGCTTATGTAAAAAACGTATACGGAGCCACGATGCGTAAAAATACCGAGTCTATAAACGTATGTGGACTACTTATTTGAATGTTGTAGCTTACTTTCATACGTAGCCAACAGCATTTTGTAAGTAGTCGGGCACCTGACAGATGCAAACCGCTTCTGTAAAAAACGTATACAGAGCAATGTGACGCGTAAATATACAGAGTCTTTAAACGTATGCGGACTACTTCTTTGAATGTTGTAGCTTACTTTCATAATTAACCAACAACATTATGTAAGTAGTCGGGGTCATGACGTACGCTCACCGCTCACGTGAAAACGTAGTAATTTGACGTATACGGCCTATTTTAGTCAGGATGCTGACTGCTTACGTAATTGTGTTAGCTACGTAAGAAATGTAGCAACAACGTTCATGCAAGTAGTCCGCATACGTATAAATAGTCGGTATACTTAAGCATGATGGCACAGCTATCTACGTTTGATACGCAGCTAGCTGACTTGTGTCAGGAGGCTGTCTACTTACATAATGGTGCGAGCTACGTAAGAGAAGTAGACCGCTTACGTATAATAAATCGATTAATAAAACGGTAATGGCTCGGTAAACCGGCTATGTACTGTACGTAATCGGAGTCATTAGTAAGTACCCGGAGTACGTAAAATGTATCAGCAAATTCGGGTACATTATGTACGTAGCCGGGAACGTTAAATAAGTAGTCCGAGTCTGGTATAATGATTCCGCTCCTGAGACTGACCAGATACGTTTTTACGTATACAGAATCCTGAAGTAATGTTTCTACATACTTACATGAAGTATGCCGTAGTCGTATTTAATGAAGCGGAGTACGTATAATGTTGGCTCTTACTTACAATAGATATGCGGCACCATTAATGGCATTGAACGGCATACGTAATTTTTACGGGTGCCGGCTACGTAAATTCTAGATGTGGCATACTTACAACGATGCGCGACCTGTATACGTAGCCCGGAGACGTTATACTTACAGAGAATGTTGTTACATACTGCTTTGTCATTGAGCCGCGGCTTTATAAGTATGCCCCTTCCATTTTACGTTTGAAATATACGTAGTAAGTAGCTTGCTGCAATACCATTACGATTTTGCCCACCGTAAGTAGCCCGTTTTTCTCAGTGTAATTTG
>CAJHZS010000017.1:0-27638 GCA_905163555.1 Notocelia uddmanniana
TGATGATCAGAACAGAAAACTCTTCAACGACAAAAAGTTCACGTTTGGCGATTTGTCCTCCTAGCTGTGTTTGTTAAGCAAGTTCTATTTTCACGATTAATTTTTGTCATGCTCGAGTTCTGATGATGGGATCCATGAGGAATTGAGGGAACTCCTCAAATCTTAAAGGCAAACATATAGTGATTTTTGTATTTTTATCAACAAATCGAGCATTATCATACAAAATGTGACATTTGATGAGTGGAACTGCTGATGATGATCAGAACAGAACTCTTCAACGACGAAAAGTTCACGTTTGGCGATTTGTCCTCCTAGCTGTGTTTGTTAAGCAAGTTCTATTTTCACAATTAATTTTTGTCATGCTCGAGTTCTGATGATGGGATCCATGAGGAATTGAGGGAACTCCTCAAATCTTAAAGGCAAACATATAGTGATTTTTGTGTTTTTATCAACAAATCGAGCATTATCATACAAAAATGTGACATTTGATGAAGTGGAACTGCTGATGATGATCAGAACAGAACTCTTCAACGACGAAAAGTTCACGTTTGGCGATTTGTCCTTCTAGCTGTGTTTGTTAAGCAAGTTCTATTTTCACGATTGATTTTTGTCATGCTCGAGTTCTGATGATGGGATCCATTAGGAATCGAGGAAACTCCTCAAATGTGAAAGGCACACAAATAGTGATTTTAGTATTTTACCTAGCTAGGAGGACAAATCGCCAAACGTGAACTTTTCGTCGTTGAAGAGTTCTGTTCTGATCATCATCAGCAGTTCCACTTCATCCAATGTCACATTTTTGGATGCAAATGCTTGAATTGTTGATAAAAACACAAAAATCACTATATGTTTGCCTTAAAGATTTGAAGAGTTCCTTCAATTCCTCATGGATCCCATCATCAGAACTGCCTTTTGATAAAAACGGGACCAACTTGGATATATATACATACAATCAAAAAAAGAATTTTTCAAATCGGTTAAGAAATGACGGAGTTATGGAGTAACAAACATTAAAAAAAAAAAAAAAAAAACAAAAAATAACATACAACCGAATTGATAACCTCCTCTTTTGAAATATTGAAGTCGGTTAAAAAGAGGACTTTGCCGGCCTAGGCCTGCAAGATTTGTATGAAATTCCATTAACGACCTTGTAACGCCCCCCCCGCTCCCCCTTGTATATTTTTAATTAAATGTATAATTTTGACGATGTGATTTTATTAAACTAACTACAACTTAAACTAGAAATGGCCAACGTGAATCGTCTAGGGTAGAACCCAATAATGTTATGAACCGTAAAACCCAAATTCTTTTATGTGAATACTTGTCAGGTTCTGGACTTGTCTTCCTAATAATTGAATACCAATTTTATATGATCCTTAAGAGATTTGCCATCCCTACAAGCTCTATGTACCTAGCTTCCGAATAGCTCATATCCTGTTATGTATTGCTTATTTACAGATTCGTATAAAAATAATCAATTTTATTGATTGGTGTAAGGTAGGGCTCCTCCAGCCGCCCTAGGGATTGCTATCCCCCTCCGGTACTAACCAGAGACCCGTGGCTCTCGACCTTAGACATGGACAAGCCCCCGCCAATCTTTTATTTCACTATGCGGAGTGTAAGACAATTTCGTCCAAATGACCTAAGTTACTTTAACAGGAGTACTCTGCTAGGCTTATCCGATCAATTCGTTCGGATGGCCTTTAGGAGCGCTCGGGATAAAATCAGTTTGTAAAAGAGACTAAACCATAAGAATATGGTTCTACCTAGCAAATGCATCTACTAGCGCTTCGGAAAACGCGCCGTATGATGAGGAGAATCGCCGCAAGGCCTCATCATCGGAAGCGGGCGAAATCCTGGCGATTCCTCGCCAGAATCTGGCCCTGACCCTGAACAACCTACTCTCCCTACTCCTCGTTCCCTAATACCTATGAAGTACTCAGCGAGACCTTTAAATAAACTAAAAGAAGTGAACAGCTCGTCTCATTGGAAAGCTAAATTCAATTATCTGCTCAGCTTGTCACTAAATTAGCTTATCCCAGTGAACTGCTCTGCTTGTCACTTTGTAAAAGTCAACTTTAGTGATCTGCTCAGCTCGTCACTAAATTAGCTTATGCTGAGTAAATGTTAATCATTTTGCTAGAAATCGCAACTCAAGAAACCACCATTATCTATACCAAAAATAATAACTTTATCACAGCTAAGTATTCCCAAAACCCCAAAATTAACGGCAAACCTAAAATAATTATTAAACCCTACTTCCCAAATAAATGTGTGTGAAGCTACCCTACTGTTCCCCAGTAAACTCGTTAAACTGAAAGAGCATAAATCCCTTACCAAATTCAGCTCTTTTGACTGCGAATCGCTAACCTATGCAACGAAAGTTCAGTGGGCTAAACTGAGAATGGCAAAGCTATGGGCCCGTGTTGGATGTCTCCCCCCACTGCGCCCGCAGGCTAGGATACAGTGAGTAAGACGCCCTATTGTGTATATAAGATTTATATATAAATATATTTAACAAGACCGTTCCTCAAACACTGAACAATTTCGACAAGCGAGGTATACACCTCTATGCTGAGACCCCATATTGGCAGCCATGTCTACGTTGTCAGCTGGGCATTGAAGGAACGTAAGGGATTTGATTCGTCTCCATGTAGGTAAAAGGTAGACGCCAGACCACCCTTAGATCTGGTAACTAAAGACTCTGAACCCTGCTCGTTGGCACCGTTAGGCGAGCAAGACTCCTCAGGCAAACTGAAGCCTGGACAAGATTCTGGTCTTTTGAAATACTTGAAATAGCACAAATCCCCATAAAATATTAGATAAATTTGTCTAAGAATGATTCCTCATCATGAAGAGTAACTCCTCATCACGATGAACCACCCCTAGGACAGCAATTTCACCCACCAAATATTTACTATTACGTAGACCAGAGATCTTGACAGTCTGAGTGATGAATTCTAAGTCCTTTTAATACAAATTCGAGCCCCTTTTATACCCAAAATTGACAGAGACTCTTACGTCCTTTCGTCTACTCCAGCTATGGTAGAATTTCGAAATTTGAATTGGAATAATTGGAGTTCTAAATTTAAACTACAGCAGGTAGAATCGTCATTATGACCTCTTTTTGATTACGTTAAAGGCTTTTCCAACCATTGAAGTACTAGGGTCCCATAGCTCTCAGCTAGTGGAGTTCGAAATTTAAACTAGAACGGTTCTGTCTTGACCTATTTTGATCTTATTGAAGACTTTCCAACCATTGCAGTACTAGGGTTCCATAACTCTCAGCAAGTATGATTCGAAATTTAAACTTAAAATATTTCTGTCTCGACCTATTTGGTTATATCGAAGACATTTCCAACCATAGAAGTACTAGGATTACATAAGTCCCAACTAGTGTAATTCGAAATTTAAACTAGGTTATTTTTAACAAGTAGTTTGAACCATCGACAAGATCTCCAGGGACTTTTCTAACCGTTAAAGTACTAGGATTACATAACTCTTCTATTGGTAGAATTCAAGTTTTGATATTCTTCCAAAGTTTGTTAAACCTTTCGTGAATTCTGTGTTCCTTGGAAGAATGTCTACGATTTTATTTAATCCTTACGTTTGACATTCGCTAGTACTTTCAAAACTACTTTATTTTCACGAAGTTTAAAATAACTAATAACTTATTTTACGTTCCATTATGCGTATAGTCTAATTGCGTTCCGTTACAGCTGCCCTCGATGAATTTTATGGATGAGATCTCTCAGAACTCGTCTTTAAAAATCATCTCTTTATGGAAGTTGACCAACGAAATAACAAATATAAATTCTTAGTATCTAGATAATGATCAAAGATAATCCTTTCCCCAAAATTAACCATTTGCCTGGAGTATCAGTTTGTGTAGCTGATAGATTTTAGTAACCTGATTTTGTAATATCAAACTGAATGTCTAGATCTGGCTGGGCATCTATCGATTCTGTTCACATTGTTCGAACGAGTGATATTCCAAAACCCCCCCATGCGAATCGGGAAATTCCTTTTTGTAAGTACTAAGAGTTTCTTATCTCATTAATCTAAACTTGAACAAAATCACTACCTTTTCCCTTCCCTATGTGTGTTATAAACTTGTTCCTTACGCATTATCAGAATAATAGTTTTCTTTTGAATGTTTATTCAAGAACCTGATTAAATTAGTTAATGCTTCATTTAATTTTAACTTCCTACTTATTGTGAACTCAATCTATTGAAAATCAATCCCTTCACCAAAAGTGATTTTAAATGTGGTGTATGTTTAAACCAACAGGTTAGGGTCTGCGACCATTTGGCAAAAGAGAGGGAATCACTAAACCTTAACAATAACTCATGACCACTTTTTCCTCATGCAAACCTGCTTTGTCAGAGGAACCAGGTTGTGAATCCGGTCAGTCCTAATGACCCAACTAAGAGTTTTTACCCCAAGGCTATGTCTACATTGTTCAGACGGCGCCTATAGGAAACATTGTCCTTCCTATAGATAAATCCCGCTTAGTCACCCCATACAAAACAGTTAAGCCTTTGGTATAAGTACTAAAGAGTTCAATCATTAGAATTAAAGTTCGATCCACTCGCGATCACCAAACAACCCCGACCATCCCCATTGGCGTATGTAACACTTGAACAAGATAACCGACTAGTTCCTTTACTCTTTACAAGATATTATTTATTTTTCGTTAACGACTTTCACTGCATTGAAATAATTATTGAGTATTTGGTTATATAAGACTTTTCTTTGTAAATCATAACTCAATATTCTGTATGTTACTAATATTGCGCTTAACTTTGAATATATTTTGTGTTTCAAAATGAACATTCCTTAATCATTACTATTCCATAAAACAAAATAAACACTTATGCTCATTTTACTTAACAAAGCTCATTCCAATACAATCAAACCAATGTTATGTAATTGTGGTTGTTGGTTATTGTATTCTTTATAATATGTTTCGGTTATCCCATCCAAAGTGAGGTGTGTATAACCATTGAAATTAACTTTAAAACCAAGTAGAGTCTGTGCCCACACAGTAAGTCTCAAATGACCTTGCCATATTATGACTTTAACCTAGCACATATTACTGTGGTAGCACAACGTGTATTCATTTGAAGGGATCAACTACCAATAGATCTAGGTTATACTATAACTCTAGTCCATCCGGAAGAGACTCCTTCAAACCTTCCAATATCACTTCCAGAGGCTACCTTGTTTTCTACCTCTTGTGCCGAGTTATCCTTCACCTACAAACCCGTACAATCTAATCATTTTTTCATTCTAATCTCCAACGCTCAGTCTCTACCGAACAAGCTAAACTTTCTTAAGTACAACCGCAACACAAATGTTGCTTTTCCCTAAACATTCCATAGATAACTTTATATTTAAAATGGCAGGCCCCCAAAGCCTTAAATCAAATTTTATTCCCTGCCCTCCAATTTAACAACTCTAATGTAATAAAGTGCCTGACTGATTAGAGAAACTACTTATTAAAAGATACTCTTTTAAACCAAATTTTATAATCCTGCCCTCCGTTTTAACAATTCTAATTTTCTTAAGTCTTTGACTAAAGCCAAAAGTATTGTAACATCTGAAAATCTTAACCTTGGTTTTGTCGACAGTCCAAAATAATTAAAAATTTGAAATCTTTACCCCTGATTTAGCCTAAAACGAGTATAATGTCGATTTTCGGTAAAAAAAGGTGTTTTAAATCTCTAAATTTGCAATTTATATCAAATTTGAAACTCTTTGACTCTTTATTATTCGGAATCGAGTGATATTGCAAAAAAATTTTTAACTTAAAAAAACAAAGTTTTTATGTTTCAAAACTCAATTTAAATATAAGAACTGAATTTCCTACTCTCATACTAGTTGGAAATGAGTATAATGACGAATTTCCCAAAAAAAGTTTTTTATCTCTAAATTCATAATAAATGTGAAATTTGAATTTCTTACCCTCATATTAGTGGGAAACGAGTATAGTGACGATTTTCCCAAAAAAAAAGTTTTATGCCACCAAATTTTAAATAAATGCGAAATTTGAATTTCTTAACATCATATTAGTGGAAAACGAGTATAATGACGAATTTTCCCAAAAAAGTTTTATATCTCTAAATTCAAAATAAATGTGAAATTTGAATTTCTTAACATCATATTAGTGGAAAACGAGTATAATGACGAATTTCAAAAAAAAAAGTTTTATATCTCTAAATTCAAAATAAATGTGAAATTTGAATTTCTTAACATCATATTAGTGGAAAACGAGTATAATGACGAATTTTCAAAAAAAAAGTTTTATATCTCTGAATTCAAAATAAATATAAAATTTGAATTTCTTATCCTCGTAGTAGGAAACGAGTATAATGACGGTATTCCCAGAAAAAAGTTTTATATCTCTAAATTCAAAATAAATATAAAAATTGAATTCCTAACCCTCTCTCAACTGTACACCTGTAATAAATGAGAAGCAAAAATGTATTCTATAAATGACTATACGACCGTCTTCTTTGCAAAATGAATTTCAAATTTCGTCTCTCCTAACTTCCATACGATAGAAAGAGACAGACGAATTCATGATCGGACACGTCTCTTCCCACTAATTCCGTCTTGTTGACTTTATATTTCATCGTAACTAAACTCCTTGCTACATGTTTACAAACTAAATAAAACTGTACGTCAAACCTTTGCCCACCTAGCATGATAATTATATCATATCAGTTTTTATGGTCACGCTAACTTTACTAGTTTTTAATGAAATTGTACGGAAATTATACAATACACAGTACAATAAATCGTCTGTTATAACGATACGCTATGTCAAAATAAATTACGTCTAGTTCTAACGTGGTATTTAGCATAGACATTATATATATGCAGGTTACTCGGATTCTTCATTTTTTAATATTTTAGAAAAATATTCACAAGTGAATCGAAATCTCCACATAAATGAACTGAATCTGAATGATCTGAATGATTAACGAACAAAAGGAACAAATACAAATCTTTTCCCAGTTGTCTTTAATAGATTGGCATCACTTTACATGAATTTCGCGTTCGGAAATAAATTTTATGTTGCAACACTAACATGGTACATAAAATCTCCGAAGCACATAAAATTATGTTGGTTTTATGTCAGTGCTTACTTTCGTCTAGGATGTCCATGCTAGTCGTGCAAGAAACAAAAATAACAAATTGTTATTTGACATATATCATTTCATGTCTGCTTTTTTCATTGATTTCAAATAAATTACAAATTGCATATTGTTGAAAGGAAAAGTGGAGTTAGATGATTTAATTTAAAAAGAACCGTTTTGTTTAAACGCCAGTTTGTCCGGAACATTATTTTAAGAAGAAAAGCAAAGGAGGAAATCGGAAAAATTATCAAAATTTTCATATACCAAAATTTGGACTTAAATCGGAAACTATCAGCTATGAGACAACTGCGACACTGATTACAAGTGAGTTTGATTCAATTTCTTTATTTTAGTTTTAATTCGAAGGTATCGGAGCGTTACTCAATGATATAATCACCTCCTCTTTCCCTCTTTCCTCCGAGATGGAAACCTCTTCGAATGCTTACTATATTCAACTATTCCAGTTTACCAATATATTCAACGTTCCTACGTAATATTGATTTCACACCTATGAATCTCACTCCATATACAGTGTGTAATTGTAATAAAAACAAATCATTAAAAGATAGTAAGTATTTTTCTCGTATTGTTTAGCCCAGTCGATAATGACATCTCTTGCGAACCCGGAGGTCTTGGGTTCGATTCCCGACAAGGTTTCTTGTTAAAATGACGCATATTCCGGATCGTTACAGCCAAACATAATAACGTTCCTCGAATATCAGAATGTCAATCCCACAATGTCTAAAACTTGAATTGACTTACGCTTATTTATTAAATTACCGTATTCTTAATGTGACTAATTCATTTAGACTATCGCGTTTTGATAAATTCGAGAATATTTAAAATTCGGTATTTGAAGTTATTGTTCATTGTACCAAATATACAATTTGGATTTATGACATTTTATTGTATTGAAAATAAGTAAATTTTGGAAGTAAGTCAATTTGAGATTTAGTAAAGCATGTAAAAGGCCATTATAATATTTGGCCGTATCGATCCAGAAACGATGAACAAAGCTTTTGTTACAGAAACATAGAAATCTTCTTAATGTTCAAATGTCTATCTTCTGTTGCTTATCTTTGTAACGGACTTATTGCTGTATGTAACTCCTCTCACAATCATTCTATCCCTTCAGACAAGCATGTTGAAGAATTAAATCTTAAAAGGCTCTGGTCTTCATTGTATCTGTTTCGACAATTCTTCAGCTAATTTGTTAACTGGAACCATAATTTATATTCTTCCTACTGGGTGTCTCCATAGTTACTTAATTTTTAGAAATAAATTTTATATAATTCGTCATTGTTTGTTCCCAGAAGTAATAGTATACAGACATATTTCCGAACTGCCCTCCAATTTTTATACTAAATTCCCATCTTATAAATTTAGTTGAACCTACACCTACCCTACCTGGCCTACAACTGCCCTCCAATTTTTATACTTAATTCACATCTTATTATTTTTTTTTTTTTTTTTTAGCTGAACCCAAATGAAGATTACCCTTGCCTACAACTAGATGAAGAAATGAAAAGACGAAAATCCAGAACCTTAACAAGATCACACTCCGTTCTCACAGCAACAAAATGTAGCCAAGAGGCTACTTTTTTATACTAATCTACTTTTATCCTGGTAACAGCCTATTAATATCCTGGTAACAACCTATGTTTATCCTATATTTATCCTGGTCACGGCACCAAAATGTAACGCCCCCCCCGCTCCCCCTTGTATATTTTTAATTAAATGTATAATTTTGACGATGTGATTTTATTAAACTAACTACAACTTAAACTAGAAATGGCCAACGTGAATCGTCTAGGGTAGAACCCAATAATGTTATGAACCGTAAAACCCAAATTCTTTTATGTGAATACTTGTCAGGTTCTGGACTTGTCTTCCTAATAATTGAATACCAATTTTATATGATCCTTAAGAGATTTGCCATCCCTACAAGCTCTATGTACCTAGCTTCCGAATAGCTCATATCCTGTTATGTATTGCTTATTTACAGATTCGTATAAAAATAATCAATTTTATTGATTGGTGTAAGGTAGGGCTCCTCCAGCCGCCCTAGGGATTGCTATCCCCCTCCGGTACTAACCAGAGACCCGTGGCTCTCGACCTTAGACATGGACAAGCCCCCGCCAATCTTTTATTTCACTATGCGGAGTGTAAGACAATTTCGTCCAAATGACCTAAGTTACTTTAACAGGAGTACTCTGCTAGGCTTATCCGATCAATTCGTTCGGATGGCCTTTAGGAGCGCTCGGGATAAAATCAGTTTGTAAAAGAGACTAAACCATAAGAATATGGTTCTACCTAGCAAATGCATCTACTAGCGCTTCGGAAAACGCGCCGTATGATGAGGAGAATCGCCGCAAGGCCTCATCATCGGAAGCGGGCGAAATCCTGGCGATTCCTCGCCAGAATCTGGCCCTGACCCTGAACAACCTACTCTCCCTACTCCTCGTTCCCTAATACCTATGAAGTACTCAGCGAGACCTTTAAATAAACTAAAAGAAGTGAACAGCTCGTCTCATTGGAAAGCTAAATTCAATTATCTGCTCAGCTTGTCACTAAATTAGCTTATCCCAGTGAACTGCTCTGCTTGTCACTTTGTAAAAGTCAACTTTAGTGATCTGCTCAGCTCGTCACTAAATTAGCTTATGCTGAGTAAATGTTAATCATTTTGCTAGAAATCGCAACTCAAGAAACCACCATTATCTATACCAAAAATAATAACTTTATCACAGCTAAGTATTCCCAAAACCCCAAAATTAACGGCAAACCTAAAATAATTATTAAACCCTACTTCCCAAATAAATGTGTGTGAAGCTACCCTACTGTTCCCCAGTAAACTCGTTAAACTGAAAGAGCATAAATCCCTTACCAAATTCAGCTCTTTTGACTGCGAATCGCTAACCTATGCAACGAAAGTTCAGTGGGCTAAACTGAGAATGGCAAAGCTATGGGCCCGTGTTGGATGTCTCCCCCCACTGCGCCCGCAGGCTAGGATACAGTGAGTAAGACGCCCTATTGTGTATATAAGATTTATATATAAATATATTTAACAAGACCGTTCCTCAAACACTGAACAATTTCGACAAGCGAGGTATACACCTCTATGCTGAGACCCCATATTGGCAGCCATGTCTACGTTGTCAGCTGGGCATTGAAGGAACGTAAGGGATTTGATTCGTCTCCATGTAGGTAAAAGGTAGACGCCAGACCACCCTTAGATCTGGTAACTAAAGACTCTGAACCCTGCTCGTTGGCACCGTTAGGCGAGCAAGACTCCTCAGGCAAACTGAAGCCTGGACAAGATTCTGGTCTTTTGAAATACTTGAAATAGCACAAATCCCCATAAAATATTAGATAAATTTGTCTAAGAATGATTCCTCATCATGAAGAGTAACTCCTCATCACGATGAACCACCCCTAGGACAGCAATTTCACCCACCAAATATTTACTATTACGTAGACCAGAGATCTTGACAGTCTGAGTGATGAATTCTAAGTCCTTTTAATACAAATTCGAGCCCCTTTTATACCCAAAATTGACAGAGACTCTTACGTCCTTTCGTCTACTCCAGCTATGGTAGAATTTCGAAATTTGAATTGGAATAATTGGAGTTCTAAATTTAAACTACAGCAGGTAGAATCGTCATTATGACCTCTTTTTGATTACGTTAAAGGCTTTTCCAACCATTGAAGTACTAGGGTCCCATAGCTCTCAGCTAGTGGAGTTCGAAATTTAAACTAGAACGGTTCTGTCTTGACCTATTTTGATCTTATTGAAGACTTTCCAACCATTGCAGTACTAGGGTTCCATAACTCTCAGCAAGTATGATTCGAAATTTAAACTTAAAATATTTCTGTCTCGACCTATTTGGTTATATCGAAGACATTTCCAACCATAGAAGTACTAGGATTACATAAGTCCCAACTAGTGTAATTCGAAATTTAAACTAGGTTATTTTTAACAAGTAGTTTGAACCATCGACAAGATCTCCAGGGACTTTTCTAACCGTTAAAGTACTAGGATTACATAACTCTTCTATTGGTAGAATTCAAGTTTTGATATTCTTCCAAAGTTTGTTAAACCTTTCGTGAATTCTGTGTTCCTTGGAAGAATGTCTACGATTTTATTTAATCCTTACGTTTGACATTCGCTAGTACTTTCAAAACTACTTTATTTTCACGAAGTTTAAAATAACTAATAACTTATTTTACGTTCCATTATGCGTATAGTCTAATTGCGTTCCGTTACAGCCTCTTGTCATAGCCGCGCCTGAAACGTCATACTTCGCAGCCTATTATAAGGAACATAACATCAATATTTCATTGCATGTTTGAGAAAAACATATTTATTATTATTATTGACACTACCCTTACCATACAACTTACTAAGAACTTCATCGTCCTTACCGGTGTGAAGTTAGCGGCCAAAAGTTGGCGGCTAATTGGCTGCCAACATTTGGCCACCAACTTCACAAAGACCTGCCAACTTTACGCCGCTAACTTCACACTGAAATTAACCGACCAAATAAAGGAGTCTTTAAATCAAACCTTAAAATTACAAAAAGACGTTTGAAATTAAAGCAACTAATATTTGGAGCTGTTTAGTAATGACTCACCGGCCGAAGAAACCTAGGCCCGCTACCTCATATATTATATTTTGTCATAATTTCTAGATCGATGAACGGTATCACACTAAGCGCATGTTATTACGCAATAAAATGGCTATTTAAATAACCATTCAGTAGAGCTCTACCTCGTTTAGTTTCGGCGTTATGACTCACCGGCCGAAGAAACCTAGATCCGCTACCTCATATATTATTATTTTGTCATTATTTCTAGATCGATGAACGGTACCAAATTAACCGCATATTATTAGGCAATAAAATGGCTATTTATTTAAGCTTTCAGTAGAGCTCTACCTCGTTTAGTTTTGGCGTTATGCCTCACCGGCCGAAGAAATCTAGACCCACTACATCATATATTATTTTTTTGTCATTATTTCTAGATCGATGAACGGAATCACACTAAGAGCATATTATTACGCAATAAAATAGCTATTTGAATAACCTTTCAGTAGAGCTCTACCTCGTTTAGTTTCGGCGTTATGACTCACCGGCCGAAAAAACCTAGGTCCGCTACCTCATATATTATTATTTTGTCATTATTTCTAGATCGATAAACGGTACCAGATTAAACGCATATTATTAAGCAATAAAATGGCTATTTATTTAAGCTTTCAGTAGAGCTCTACCTCGTTTAGTTTCGGCGTTATGACTCACCGGCCGAAGAAAGCTAGGTCCGCTACCTCATATATTATTATTTTGTCATTATTTTTAGATCGATGAACGGTACCAGATTAACCGCATATTATTAGGCAATTAAATGGCTATCTATTTAAGCTTTCAGTAGAGCTCTACCTCGTTTAGTTTCGGCGTTATGCCTCACCGGCCGAAGAAATCTAGACCCACTACATCATATATTATTTTTTTGACATTATTTCTAGATCGATGAACGGTACCAGATTAACCGCATATTATAAGGCAATAAAATGGCTATTTATTTAAGCTTTCAGCAGAGCTCTACCTCGTTTAGTTTTGGCGTTATGCCTCACCGGCCGAAGAAATCTAGACCCACTACATCATATATTATTTTTTTGTCATTATTTCTAGATCGATGAACGGAATCACACTAAACGCATATTATAACGCAATAAAATAGCTATTTGAATAACCTTTCAGTAGAGCTCTACCTCGTTTAGTTTCAGCGTTATGACTCACCGGCCGAAGAAACCTAGATCCACTACCTTATATAAGTATTATTTTTTTGTCATTGTTTCTAGATCGATGAACGGAATCACACTAAGCGCATATTATTACGCAATAAAATAGCTATTTAAATAACCTTTCAGTAGAGCTCTACCTCGTTTAGTTTCGGCGTTATGCCTCACCGGCCGAAGAAATCTAGACCCACTACATCATATATTATTTTTTTGTCATTATTCCTAGATCGATGAACGGAATCACACTAAGCACATATTATTACACAACAAAATGGCTATTTAAATAACCTATCAGTAGAGCTCTACCTCGTTTAGTTTCAGCGTTATGACTCACCGGCCGAAGAAACCTAGGTCCGCTACCTCATATATTATTATTTTGACATTATTTCTAGATCGATGAACGGTACCAGGATAACCGCATATTATTAGGCAATAAATAGCTATTTATTTAAGCTTTCAGTAGAGCTCTACCTCGTTTAGTTTCGGCGTTATGCCTCACCGGCCGATGAAATCTAGACCCACTACATCATATATTATTTTTTTGACATTATTTCTAGATCGATGAACGGAATCACACTAAGCGCATATTATTACGCAATAAAATAGCTATTTGAATATACCTTTCAGGAGAGCTCTACCTCGTTTAGTTTCGGCGTTATGCCTCACCGGCCGAAGAAATCTAGACCCACTACATCATATATTATTTTTTTGTCATTATTTCTAGATCGATGAACGGAATCACACTAAGCGCATATTATTACGCAATAAAATAGCTATTTGAATAACCTTTCAGTAGACCTCTACCTCGTTTAGTTTCGGCGTATGCCTCATCGGCCAAAGAAATCTAGACCCACTACATCATATATTATGTTGTGACATTATTTCTAGATCGATGAACGGAATCCCACTAAGCGCATATTATTACGCAATATAATAGCTATTAAAATAACCTTTCAGTAGAGCTCTACCTAGTTTAGTTTCAGCGTTATGACTCACCGGCCGAAGAAACCTAGATCCACTACCTTATATAAATATTATTTTTTTGTCATTGTTTCTAGATCGATGAACGGAATCACACTAAGCGCATATGATTACGCAATAAAATAGCTATTTAAATAACCTTTCAGTAGAGCTCTACCTCGTTTAGTTTCGGCGTTAAGGCCTCACCGGCCGAAGAAATCTAGACCCACTACATCATATATTATTTTTTTGTCATTATTTCTAGATCGATGAACGGAATCACACTAAGCGCATATTATTACGCAATAAAATAGCTATTTGAATAACCTTTCAGTAGAGCTCTACCTCGTTTAGTTTCAGCGTTATGCCTCATCGGCCGAAGAAATCTAGACCCACTACATCATATATTATGTTTGTGACATTATTTCTAGATCGATGAACGGAATCCCACTAAGCGCATATTATTACGCAATATAATAGCTATTTAAATAACCTTTCAGTAGAGCTCTACCTCGTTTAGTTTCAGCGTTATGACTCACTGGCCGAAGAAACCCTAGATCCACTACCTCATATAAGTATTATTTTTTTGTCATTATTTCTAGATCGATGAACGGAATCACACTAAGCGCATATTATTACGCAATAGAATGGCTATTTAAATAACCTTTCAGTAGAGCTCTACCTCGTTAGTTTCGGCGTTATGCCTCACCGGCCGAAGAAATCTAGACCCACTACATCATATATTATTTTTTTGTCATTATTTCTAGATCGATTAACGGAATCACACTAAACGCATATTATTACGCAATAAAATGGCTATTTAAATAACCTTTCAGTAGAGCTCTACCTCGTTTAGTTTCGGCGTTATGACTCACCGGCCGAAAAAACCTAGGTCCGCTACCTCATATATTATTATTTTGTCATTATTTCTAGATCGTTGAACGGTACCAGATTAAACTTATTTGCCCTAGCAATAAAATAGCTATTTATTTAAGCTTTCAGTAGAGCTCTACCTTGTTTAGTTTCGGCGTTATGCCTCACCGGCCGAAGAAATCTAGACCCACTACATCATATATTATTTTTTTGTCATTATTTCTAGATCGATGAACGGAATCACACTAAGCGCATATTATTACGCTATAGAATGGCTATTTAAATAAGGTTTCAGTAGAGCTCTACCTCGTTTAGTTTCGGCGTTATGCCTCACCGGCCGAAGAAATTTAGACCCACTACATCATATATTATTTTTTTGTCATTATTTCTAGATCGATGAACGGAATCACACTAAGCGCATATTATTAAACAATAAAATGGCTATTTAAATAACCTTACAGTAGAGCTCTACCTCGTTTAGTTTCAGCGTTATGACTCACCGGTCGAAGAAACCTAGGTCCGCTACCTCATATATTATTATTTTGTTATTATTTCTAGATCGATGAACGGAATCACACTAAGTGCATATTATTACGCAATAAAATAGCTATTTGAATAACCTTTCAGTAGAGCTCTACCTCGTTTAGTTTCAGCGTTATGACTCACCGGCCGAAGAAACCTAGATCCACTACCTTATATAAGTATTATTTTTTTGTCATTGTTTCTAGATCGATGAACGGAATCACACTAAGCGCATATTATTATGCAATAAAATAGCTATTTAAATAACCTTTCAGTTGAGCTCTACCTCGTTTAGTTTCGGCGTTATGCCTCACCGGCCGAAGAAATCTAGACCCACTACATCATATATTATTTTTTTGTCATTATTTCTAGATCGATGAACGGAATCACACTAAGCGCATATTATAACGCAATAAAATAGCTATTTGAATAACCTTTCAGTAGAGCTCTACCTCGTTTAGTTTCAGCGTTATGACTCACCGGCCGAAGAAACCTAGATCCACTACCTTATATAAGTATTATTTTTTTGTCATTGTTTCTAGATCGATGAACGGAATCACACTAAGCGCATATTATTACGCAATAAAATAGCTATTTAAATAACCTTTCAGTAGAGCTCTACCTCGTTTAGTTTCGGCGTTATGCCTCACCGGCCGAAGAAACCTAGGTCCGCTACCTCATATATTATTATTTTGTCATTATTTCTAGATTGATGAACGGAATCACACTAAGCGCATATTATTAAACAATAAAATGGCTATTTAAATAACCTTTCAGTAGAGCTCTACCTCGTTTAGTTTCGGCGTTATGACTCACCGGCCGAAGAAACCTAGGTCCGCTACCTCATATATTATTATTTTGACATTATTTCTAGATCGATGAACGGTACCAGGATAACCGCATATTATTAGGCAATAAAATAGCTATTTATTTAAGCTTTCAGTAGAGCTCTACCTCGTTTAGTTTCGGCGTTATGCCTCACCGGCCGATGAAATCTAGACCCACTACATCATATATTATTTTTTTGACATTATTTCTAGATCGATGAACGGAATCACACTAAGCGCATATTATTACGCAATAAAATAGCTATTTGAATATACCTTTCAGGAGAGCTCTACCTCGTTTAGTTTCGGCGTTATGCCTCACCGGCCGAAGAAATCTAGACCCACTACATCATATATTATTTTTTTGTCATTATTTCTAGATCGATGAACGGAATCACACTAAACGCATATTATTAAACAACAAAATGGGTATTTAAATAACTTTTTAGTAGAGCTCTACCTCGTTTAGTTTCAGCGTTATGACTCACCGGCCGAAGAAACCTAGGTCCGCTACCTCATATATTATTATTTTGTCATTATTTCTAGATCGATGAACGGTACCAAGTTAACTGCATATGATTAGGCAATAAAATAGCTATTTATTTAAGCTTTCAGTAGAGCTCTACCTCGTTTAGTTTCGGCGTTATGCCTCACCGGCCGAAGAAATCTAGACCCACTACATCATATATTATTTTTCTGACATTATTTCTAGATCGATGAACGGAATCACACTAAACGCATATTATTACGCAATAGAATGGCTATTTAAATAACCTTTCAGTAGAGCTCTACCTCGTTTAGTTTCGGCGTTAAGCCTCACCGGCCGAAGAAATCTAGACCCACTACATCATATATTATTTTTTTGTCATTATTTCTAGATCGATGAACGGAATCACACTAAGCGCATATTATTACGCAATAAAATAGCTATTTGAATAACCTTTCAGTAGACCTCTACCTCGTTTAGTTTCGGCGTTATGCCTCATCGGCCGAAGAAATCTAGACCCACTACATCATATATTATGTTTGTGACATTATTTCTAGATCGATGAACGGAATCCCACTAAGCGCATATTATTACGCAATATAATAGCTATTAAAATAACCTTTCAGTAGAGCTCTACCTAGTTTAGTTTCAGCGTTATGACTCACCGGCCGAAGAAACCTAGATCCACTACCTTATATAAATATTATTTTTTTGTCATTGTTTCTAGATCGATGAACGGAATCACACTAAGCGCATATGATTACGCAATAAAATAGCTATTTAAATAACCTTTCAGTAGAGCTCTACCTCGTTTAGTTTCGGCGTTAAGCCTCACCGGCCGAAGAAATCTAGACCCACTACATCATATATTATTTTTTTGTCATTATTTCTAGATCGATGAACGGAATCACACTAAGCGCATATTATTACGCAATAAAATAGCTATTTGAATAACCTTTCAGTAGACCTCTACCTCGTTTAGTTTCGGCGTTATGCCTCATCGGCCGAAGAAATCTAGACCCACTACATCATATATTATGTTTGTGACATTATTTCTAGATCGATGAACGGAATCCCACTAAGCGCATATTATTACGCAATATAATAGCTATTTAAATAACCTTTCAGTAGAGCTCTACCTCGTTTAGTTTCAGCGTTATGACTCACCGGCCGAAGAAACCTAGATCCACTACCTCATATAAGTATTATTTTTTTGTCATTATTTCTAGATCGATGAACGGAATCACACTAAGCGCATATTATTACGCAATAGAATGGCTATTTAAATAACCTTTCAGTAGAGCTCTACCTCGTTTAGTTTCGGCGTTATGCCTCACCGGCCGAAGAAATCTAGACCCACTACATCATATATTATTTTTTTGTCATTATTTCTAGATCGATTAACGGAATCACACTAAACGCATATTATTACGCAATAAAATGGCTATTTAAATAACCTTTCAGTAGAGCTCTACCTCGTTTAGTTTCGGCGTTATGACTCACCGGCCGAAAAAACCTAGGTCCGCTACCTCATATATTATTATTTTGTCATTATTTCTAGATCGTTGAACGGTACCAGATTAAACGCATATTATTAGGCAATAAAATAGCTATTTATTTAAGCTTTCAGTAGAGCTCTACCTTGTTTAGTTTCGGCGTTATGCCTCACCGGCCGAAGAAATCTAGACCCACTACATCATATATTATTTTTTTGTCATTATTTCTAGATCGATGAACGGAATCACACTAAGCGCATATTATTACGCTATAGAATGGCTATTTAAATAAGGTTTCAGTAGAGCTCTACCTCGTTTAGTTTCGGCGTTATGCCTCACCGGCCGAAGAAATTTAGACCCACTACATCATATATTATTTTTTTGTCATTATTTCTAGATCGATGAACGGAATCACACTAAGCGCATATTATTAAACAATAAAATGGCTATTTAAATAACCTTACAGTAGAGCTCTACCTCGTTTAGTTTCAGCGTTATGACTCACCGGTCGAAGAAACCTAGGTCCGCTACCTCATATATTATTATTTTGTTATTATTTCTAGATCGATGAACGGAATCACACTAAGTGCATATTATTACGCAATAAAATAGCTATTTGAATAACCTTTCAGTAGAGCTCTACCTCGTTTAGTTTCAGCGTTATGACTCACCGGCCGAAGAAACCTAGATCCACTACCTTATATAAGTATTATTTTTTTGTCATTGTTTCTAGATCGATGAACGGAATCACACTAAGCGCATATTATTATGCAATAAAATAGCTATTTGAATAACCTTTCAGTAGAGCTCTACCTCGTTTAGTTTCGGCGTTATGACTCACCGGCCGAAAAAACCTAGGTCCGCTACCTCATATATTATTATTTTGTCATTATTTCTAGATCGATGAACGGTACCAGATTAAACGCATATTATTAAGCAATAAAATGGCTATTTATTTAAGCTTTCAGTAGAGCTCTACCTCGTTTAGTTTCGGCGTTATGACTCACCGGCCGAAGAAAGCTAAGTCCGCTACCTCATATATTATTATTTTGTCATTATTTCTAGATCGATGAACGGTACCAGATTAACCGCATATTATTAGGCAATTAAATGGCTATCTATTTAAGCTTTCAGTAGAGCTCTACCTCGTTTAGTTTCGGCGTTATGCCTCACCGGCCGAAGAAATCTAGACCCACTACATCATATATTATTTTTTTGACATTATTTCTAGATCGATGAACGGTACCAGATTAACCGCATATTATAAGGCAATAAAATGGCTATTTATTTAAGCTTTCAGCAGAGCTCTACCTCGTTTAGTTTTGGCGTTATGCCTCACCGGCCGAAGAAATCTAGACCCACTACATCATATATTATTTTTTTGTCATTATTTCTAGATCGATGAACGGAATCACACTAAACGCATATTATATCGCAATAAAATAGCTATTTGAATAACCTTTCAGTAGAGCTCTACCTCGTTTAGTTTCAGCGTTATGACTCACCGGCCGAGGAAACCTAGATCCACTACCTTATATAAGTATTATTTTTTTGTCATTGTTTCTAGATCGATGAACGGAATCACACTAAGCGCATATTATTACGCAATAAAATAGCTATTTAAATAACCTTTCAGTAGAGCTCTACCTCGTTTAGTTTCGGCGTTATGCCTCACCGGCCGAAGAAATCTAGACCCACTACATCATATATTATTTTTTTGTCATTATTTCTAGATCGATGAACGGAATCACACTAAGCGCATATTATTACACAACAAAATGGCTATTTAAATAACTTTTTAGTAGAGCTCTACCTCGTTTAGTTTCAGCGTTAGGACTCACCGGCCGAAGAAACCTAGGTCCGCTACCTCATATATTATTATTTTGTCATTATTTCTAGATCGATGAACGGTACCAGATTAACCGCATATTATAGGGCAATAAAATGGCTATTTATTTAAGCTTTCAGTAGAGCTCTACCTCGTTTAGTTTTGGCGTTATGCCTCACCGGCCGAAGAAATCTAGACCCACTACATCATATATTATTTTTTTGTCATTATTTCTAGATCGATTAACGGAATCACACTAAGCGCATATTATTACGCAATATAATAGCTATTTAAATAACCTTTCAGTAGAGCTCTACCTCGTTTAGTTTCAGCGTTATGACTCACTGGCCGAAGAAACCTAGATCCACTACCTCATATAAGTATTATTTTTTTGTCATTATTTCTAGATCGATGAACGGAATCACACTAAGCGCATATTATTACGCAATAGAATGGCTATTTAAATAACCTTTCAGTAGAGCTCTACCTCGTTTAGTTTCGGCGTTATGCCTCACCGGCCGAAGAAATCTAGACCCACTACATCATATATTATTTTTTTGTCATTTTTTCTAGATCGATTAACGGAATCACACTAAACGCATATTATTACGCAATAAAATGGCTATTTAAATAACCTTTCAGTAGAGCTCTACCTCGTTTAGTTTCGGCGTTATGACTCACCGGCCGAAAAAACCTAGGTCCGCTACCTCATATATTATTATTTTGTCATTATTTCTAGATCGTTGAACGGTACCAGATTAAACGCATATTATTAGGCAATAAAATAGCTATTTATTTAAGCTTTCAGTAGAGCTCTACCTTGTTTAGTTTCGGCGTTATGCCTCACCGGCCGAAGAAATCTAGACCCACTACATCATATATTATTTTTTTGTCATTATTTCTAGATCGATGAACGGAATCACACTAAGCGCATATTATTACGCTATAGAATGGCTATTTAAATAAGGTTTCAGTAGAGCTCTACCTCGTTTAGTTTCGGCGTTATGCCTCACCGGCCGAAGAAATTTAGACCCACTACATCATATATTATTTTTTTGTCATTATTTCTAGATCGATGAACGGAATCACACTAAGCGCATATTATTAAACAATAAAATGGCTATTTAAATAACCTTACAGTAGAGCTCTACCTCGTTTAGTTTCAGCGTTATGACTCACCGGTCGAAGAAACCTAGGTCCGCTACCTCATATATTATTATTTTGTTATTATTTCTAGATCGATGAACGGAATCACACTAAGTGCATATTATTACGCAATAAAATAGCTATTTGAATAACCTTTCAGTAGAGCTCTACCTCGTTTAGTTTCAGCGTTATGACTCACCGGCCGAAGAAACCTAGATCCACTACCTTATATAAGTATTATTTTTTTGTCATTGTTTCTAGATCGATGAACGGAATCACACTAAGCGCATATTATTATGCAATAAAATAGCTATTTAAATAACCTTTCAGTTGAGCTCTACCTCGTTTAGTTTCGGCGTTATGCCTCACCGGCCGAAGAAATCTAGACCCACTACATCATATATTATTTTTTTGTCATTATTTCTAGATCGATGAACGGAATCACACTAAGCGCATATTATAACGCAATAAAATAGCTATTTGAATAACCTTTCAGTAGAGCTCTACCTCGTTTAGTTTCAGCGTTATGACTCACCGGCCGAAGAAACCTAGATCCACTACCTTATATAAGTATTTTTTTTTTGTCATTGTTTCTAGATCGATGAACGGAATCACACTAAGCGCATATTATTACGCAATAAAATAGCTATTTAAATAACCTTTCAGTAGAGCTCTACCTCGTTTAGTTTCGGCGTTATGCCTCACCGGCCGAAGAAATCTAGACCCACTACATCATATATTATTTTTTTGTCATTATTCCTAGATCGATGAACGGAATCACACTAAGCACATATTATTACACAACAAAATGGCTATTTAAATAACCTATCAGTAGAGCTCTACCTCGTTTAGTTTCAGCGTTATGACTCACCGGCCGAAGAAACCTAGGTCCGCTACCTCATATATTATTATTTTGACATTATTTCTAGATCGATGAACGGTACCAGGATAACCGCATATTATTAGGCAATAAAATAGCTATTTATTTAAGCTTTCAGTAGAGCTCTACCTCGTTTAGTTTCGGCGTTATGCCTCACCGGCCGATGAAATCTAGACCCACTACATCATATATTATTTTTTTGACATTATTTCTAGATCGATGAACGGAATCACACTAAGCGCATATTATTACGCAATAAAATAGCTATTTGAATATACCTTTCAGGAGAGCTCTACCTCGTTTAGTTTCGGCGTTATGCCTCACCGGCCGAAGAAATCTAGACCCACTACATCATATATTATTTTTTTGTCATTATTTCTAGATCGATGAACGGAATCACACTAAGCGCATATTATTACGCAATAAAATAGCTATTTGAATAACCTTTCAGTAGACCTCTACCTCGTTTAGTTTCGGCGTTATGCCTCATCGGCCAAAGAAATCTAGACCCACTACATCATATATTATGTTTGTGACATTATTTCTAGATCGATGAACGGAATCCCACTAAGCGCATATTATTACGCAATATAATAGCTATTAAAATAACCTTTCAGTAGAGCTCTACCTAGTTTAGTTTCAGCGTTATGACTCACCGGCCGAAGAAACCTAGATCCACTACCTTATATAAATATTATTTTTTTGTCATTGTTTCTAGATCGATGAACGGAATCACACTAAGCGCATATGATTACGCAATAAAATAGCTATTTAAATAACCTTTCAGTAGAGCTCTACCTCGTTTAGTTTCGGCGTTAAGCCTCACCGGCCGAAGAAATCTAGACCCACTACATCATATATTATTTTTTTGTCATTATTTCTAGATCGATGAACGGAATCACACTAAGCGCATATTATTACGCAATAAAATAGCTATTTGAATAACCTTTCAGTAGACCTCTACCTCGTTTAGTTTCGGCGTTATGCCTCATCGGCCGAAGAAATCTAGACCCACTACATCATATATTATGTTTGTGACATTATTTCTAGATCGATGAACGGAATCCCACTAAGCGCATATTATTACGCAATATAATAGCTATTAAAATAACCTTTCAGTAGAGCTCTACCTAGTTTAGTTTCAGCGTTATGACTCACCGGCCGAAGAAACCTAGATCCACTACCTTATATAAATATTATTTTTTTGTCATTGTTTCTAGATCGATGAACGGAATCACACTAAGCGCATATGATTACGCAATAAAATAGCTATTTAAATAACCTTTCAGTAGAGCTCTACCTCGTTTAGTTTCGGCGTTAAGCCTCACCGGCCGAAGAAATCTAGACCCACTACATCATATATTATTTTTTTGTCATTATTTCTAGATCGATGAACGGAATCACACTAAGCGCATATTATTACGCAATAAAATAGCTATTTGAATAACCTTTCAGTAGACCTCTACCTCGTTTAGTTTCGGCGTTATGCCTCATCGGCCGAAGAAATCTAGACCCACTACATCATATATTATGTTTGTGACATTATTTCTAGATCGATGAACGGAATCCCACTAAGCGCATATTATTACGCAATATAATAGCTATTTAAATAACCTTTCAGTAGAGCTCTACCTCGTTTAGTTTCAGCGTTATGACTCACCGGCCGAAGAAACCTAGATCCACTACCTCATATAAGTATTATTTTTTTGTCATTATTTCTAGATCGATGAACGGAATCACACTAAGCGCATATTATTACGCAATAGAATGGCTATTTAAATAACCTTTCAGTAGAGCTCTACCTCGTTTAGTTTCGGCGTTATGCCTCACCGGCCGAAGAAATCTAGACCCACTACATCATATATTATTTTTTTGTCATTATTTCTAGATCGATTAACGGAATCACACTAAACGCATATTATTACGCAATAAAATGGCTATTTAAATAACCTTTCAGTAGAGCTCTACCTCGTTTAGTTTCGGCGTTATGACTCACCGGCCGAAAAAACCTAGGTCCGCTACCTCATATATTATTATTTTGTCATTATTTCTAGATCGTTGAACGGTACCAGATTAAACGCATATTATTAGGCAATAAAATAGCTATTTATTTAAGCTTTCAGTAGAGCTCTACCTTGTTTAGTTTCGGCGTTATGCCTCACCGGCCGAAGAAATCTAGACCCACTACATCATATATTATTTTTTTGTCATTATTTCTAGATCGATGAACGGAATCACACTAAGCGCATATTATTACGCTATAGAATGGCTATTTAAATAAGGTTTCAGTAGAGCTCTACCTCGTTTAGTTTCGGCGTTATGCCTCACCGGCCGAAGAAATTTAGACCCACTACATCATATATTATTTTTTTGTCATTATTTCTAGATCGATGAACGGAATCACACTAAGCGCATATTATTAAACAATAAAATGGCTATTTAAATAACCTTACAGTAGAGCTCTACCTCGTTTAGTTTCAGCGTTATGACTCACCGGTCGAAGAAACCTAGGTCCGCTACCTCATATATTATTATTTTGTTATTATTTCTAGATCGATGAACGGAATCACACTAAGTGCATATTATTACGCAATAAAATAGCTATTTGAATAACCTTTCAGTAGAGCTCTACCTCGTTTAGTTTCAGCGTTATGACTCACCGGCCGAAGAAACCTAGATCCACTACCTTATATAAGTATTATTTTTTTGTCATTGTTTCTAGATCGATGAACGGAATCACACTAAGCGCATATTATTATGCAATAAAATAGCTATTTGAATAACCTTTCAGTAGAGCTCTACCTCGTTTAGTTTCGGCGTTATGACTCACCGGCCGAAAAAACCTAGGTCCGCTACCTCATATATTATTATTTTGTCATTATTTCTAGATCGATGAACGGTACCAGATTAAACGCATATTATTAAGCAATAAAATGGCTATTTATTTAAGCTTTCAGTAGAGCTCTACCTCGTTTAGTTTCGGCGTTATGACTCACCGGCCGAAGAAAGCTAAGTCCGCTACCTCATATATTATTATTTTGTCATTATTTCTAGATCGATGAACGGTACCAGATTAACCGCATATTATTAGGCAATTAAATGGCTATCTATTTAAGCTTTCAGTAGAGCTCTACCTCGTTTAGTTTCGGCGTTATGCCTCACCGGCCGAAGAAATCTAGACCCACTACATCATATATTATTTTTTTGACATTATTTCTAGATCGATGAACGGTACCAGATTAACCGCATATTATAAGGCAATAAAATGGCTATTTATTTAAGCTTTCAGCAGAGCTCTACCTCGTTTAGTTTTGGCGTTATGCCTCACCGGCCGAAGAAATCTAGACCCACTACATCATATATTATTTTTTTGTCATTATTTCTAGATCGATGAACGGAATCACACTAAACGCATATTATATCGCAATAAAATAGCTATTTGAATAACCTTTCAGTAGAGCTCTACCTCGTTTAGTTTCAGCGTTATGACTCACCGGCCGAAGAAACCTAGATCCACTACCTTATATAAGTATTATTTTTTTGTCATTGTTTCTAGATCGATGAACGGAATCACACTAAGCGCATATTATTACGCAATAAAATAGCTATTTAAATAACCTTTCAGTAGAGCTCTACCTCGTTTAGTTTCGGCGTTATGCCTCACCGGCCGAAGAAATCTAGACCCACTACATCATATATTATTTTTTTGTCATTATTTCTAGATCGATGAACGGAATCACACTAAGCGCATATTATTACACAACAAAATGGCTATTTAAATAACTTTTTAGTAGAGCTCTACCTCGTTTAGTTTCAGCGTTAGGACTCACCGGCCGAAGAAACCTAGGTCCGCTACCTCATATATTATTATTTTGTCATTATTTCTAGATCGATGAACGGTACCAGATTAACCGCATATTATAGGGCAATAAAATGGCTATTTATTTAAGCTTTCAGTAGAGCTCTACCTCGTTTAGTTTTGGCGTTATGCCTCACCGGCCGAAGAAATCTAGACCCACTACATCATATATTATTTTTTTGTCATTATTTCTAGATCGATTAACGGAATCACACTAAGCGCATATTATTACGCAATATAATAGCTATTTAAATAACCTTTCAGTAGAGCTCTACCTCGTTTAGTTTCAGCGTTATGACTCACTGGCCGAAGAAACCTAGATCCACTACCTCATATAAGTATTATTTTTTTGTCATTATTTCTAGATCGATGAACGGAATCACACTAAGCGCATATTATTACGCAATAGAATGGCTATTTAAATAACCTTTCAGTAGAGCTCTACCTCGTTTAGTTTCGGCGTTATGCCTCACCGGCCGAAGAAATCTAGACCCACTACATCATATATTATTTTTTTGTCATTTTTTCTAGATCGATTAACGGAATCACACTAAACGCATATTATTACGCAATAAAATGGCTATTTAAATAACCTTTCAGTAGAGCTCTACCTCGTTTAGTTTCGGCGTTATGACTCACCGGCCGAAAAAACCTAGGTCCGCTACCTCATATATTATTATTTTGTCATTATTTCTAGATCGTTGAACGGTACCAGATTAAACGCATATTATTAGGCAATAAAATAGCTATTTATTTAAGCTTTCAGTAGAGCTCTACCTTGTTTAGTTTCGGCGTTATGCCTCACCGGCCGAAGAAATCTAGACCCACTACATCATATATTATTTTTTTGTCATTATTTCTAGATCGATGAACGGAATCACACTAAGCGCATATTATTACGCTATAGAATGGCTATTTAAATAAGGTTTCAGTAGAGCTCTACCTCGTTTAGTTTCGGCGTTATGCCTCACCGGCCGAAGAAATTTAGACCCACTACATCATATATTATTTTTTTGTCATTATTTCTAGATCGATGAACGGAATCACACTAAGCGCATATTATTAAACAATAAAATGGCTATTTAAATAACCTTACAGTAGAGCTCTACCTCGTTTAGTTTCAGCGTTATGACTCACCGGTCGAAGAAACCTAGGTCCGCTACCTCATATATTATTATTTTGTTATTATTTCTAGATCGATGAACGGAATCACACTAAGTGCATATTATTACGCAATAAAATAGCTATTTGAATAACCTTTCAGTAGAGCTCTACCTCGTTTAGTTTCAGCGTTATGACTCACCGGCCGAAGAAACCTAGATCCACTACCTTATATAAGTATTATTTTTTTGTCATTGTTTCTAGATCGATGAACGGAATCACACTAAGCGCATATTATTATGCAATAAAATAGCTATTTAAATAACCTTTCAGTTGAGCTCTACCTCGTTTAGTTTCGGCGTTATGCCTCACCGGCCGAAGAAATCTAGACCCACTACATCATATATTATTTTTTTGTCATTATTTCTAGATCGATGAACGGAATCACACTAAGCGCATATTATAACGCAATAAAATAGCTATTTGAATAACCTTTCAGTAGAGCTCTACCTCGTTTAGTTTCAGCGTTATGACTCACCGGCCGAAGAAACCTAGATCCACTACCTTATATAAGTATTTTTTTTTTGTCATTGTTTCTAGATCGATGAACGGAATCACACTAAGCGCATATTATTACGCAATAAAATAGCTATTTAAATAACCTTTCAGTAGAGCTCTACCTCGTTTAGTTTCGGCGTTATGCCTCACCGGCCGAAGAA
>CAJHZS010000018.1:0-25020 GCA_905163555.1 Notocelia uddmanniana
CTGGGTAAAAAAAAAAAAAAAAAAAAAAAAAAAAAAGGTTAGGTTAGGTTAGGTTAGGTTAGGTTAGGTTAGGTTAGGTTGGGGTGCGTGGGCTGGTAGACCTCCTTGTGGTGCACCCTGGGAGGGGGGAGATAGCCGTCCAGTTGCGCGTTTGCTGTCTCCCCTCTGCTAACTACCAGTCACAGTCGTGGCAATGCAGTCGAGTCCACTCCTGCGTGGGCTTCAATGCCGTGTTTCGGTGTGGCCGCTCCCAGCATGCCTCAGCTCATCTGAGGTGGCAAGGGATGCGGCCGTCTTTGCCCGTGGGCAGTGGTGGCGGTGCGGACGCACCTTTCACTTTTGGGGCCCTTTGTCCAGGGCCAGTGGCCGTCTTCGGGCGGCGTGGGATGGCGGGCCTGCAAGGCTCGCGGCGCGGCGGGTCTGGCGGTCGCCCCCGTGCGACTGCTGGTTGAGTTTCGGCTCCCCGTCGGGCAACCCGTAACCCGCATTGAGCGGACCGGAGGCGCTGCTCATTGAGAGTAGCGCCGCGTGGAAGACAACCACTATAATAAATCACCCCAATCCCAAGGTGAGCGGATCGTGCCGATGGGATGCATGGCTGGAGGGAGTCCAGTCCCGAGCGTGCGGGGGAGCTCACCCCCGAAAAAAGAGACAACGATGTAGAGGCATTGTGGGAACATGATGAAAAGCAGTTTTGATTATCTCCGGGCGGGTAACCAACCCCGTCCATCCGCTTCGGCGGGTGGCTGCCCCGTCGTATACGGAGGGGGCGAAAACTGCTTCGTAGGCCGGCCAGATGCCGGCTTCCGTGAACACGACCTTGGCTATGTCATACCGGACTCTGAACAAAGAAATATATTGAGGCTGAGAGGCGGCGTTGGGGCTGATGGGGGCGGACCCAACCCAGCCCAAAAAACGACGAAAGGCAGTGCTGAAAAAGCGGCAGAGAAGGACACCTCTATGGCGCGCACTTTCAGCCCCACAGAAAAGAAAGAGGCTTTCCACCCCCGCCTCACCCTTGCACGTTCTCCTGTGCAGGGAGAGGGTGGTAGCCCTCGGATAGACCTAAACGCGGCCGCGATCCAGATCGCGCCAAGGACACAGACAGATGGCCCAGCGCGCGACGGCGCTGGTCGCTTCTTGCCGCGAGGGCGGGTTAAGGAGCGCTCCGTGGAGGAGGCCTCAAAGGAGAGGAGTGCGATGGCGCTGGCAATGGAGGGTGGGGGAGAGGCCAGATTAGACAAAATCCCCCGAGTAATTCTGACCCGCGTGGACGAGGGCAGTCTGCCTAGAGGAGACCCGGCGCAGGCTGCGGATGAGACTGGGTGCACAGTGCGATCCATCTCGCCTGCCGGAGCTGACGTGCAGGGGCAGCGGCCATCCTCCACCGACGAGGCTAATGCTCCCCAGAAAAAGAAAACCAGAGCCAGGGTCGGGGGGCAGGTGCGTCCATCCTTGACCCCGTTCAAGTTTTCAGACCCAGTGAGGGCGCGGAAGTCACCCGTCGACTCCCCAATGCCCCGGTCAGACACGGAGGACCCACCGGGGACACCGGTGACGGGCACGTCTAATGAGGCGGTGACTCCTCTCCACTCCCAATCCCTCGGTGTGCGTGCCCAGCCACTGAGTGGAAAGCACTGGCAGGCGCCCCGAAAAAGACCTCGCCTCCAGGAAGAGGAGAGCGAGTCCAGCCAGTCTACGGCAAGTAGCAACTCACTTCTGGCGATGAAGAGGAAAGGCCGCTCGCCCGCTGACCTGGCAAAGGCCAAAGAGGCATTTAAGGCGGCTAGGGATGACCTCAGACTCCAGGCTGAGTGTGAAGTGGCCACCTATAACCAGTCAGTGGAAACAGCGGCAAACGAGCAAGCAGACCGCCTTATGAACCGGCCAGAGTTGGGCGGAAGTATTCAAATGGCGCGCACATCGGCTGTCATACAGGCCGAGGTGGATGAGGACCTAGGGGTAATTGAAAAAGTGGCAAACACGTCGGGAAACCTGAAGGGCACGTTTGTGAAGGCCCTACATGGTGTAGTCACTAGGCTAGGTAAGAACTTCGCAGCCATGAAGTCCCTCACTGCCACAGACGAAGTTGTCCGCCTGGAGGCAGCAAATGTACAACTGTCATGGCAATTGGCGGAGTTGCGCAAAGAGGTTGCCCAATTGCGTGCACAGCCTCCAGCAGCGACAGAGCATGAACTAAAGAAGCTGGTCGAAGAGGTGTCGCGCTCCAACCGTGAACAGTTCTGTGCCATGCTCAACGCCCGGCTGGAGGGCATCGAGTGCCGACTCCTTCCGGAGCCACGTGTAAGGCCTTCGTCGGCCGCCAACAAACAGGCAGAAGAGCGGCCTGACAGTGAGTGTCCTACTCGGCAACAGAGTGATACTGAAGGGCCATCTGGCCAAAGCTACTCTAATGCAGCTCAACCGAGACAAGCTGTCGCTGGTTCAAACCCAGTAGCGGGAAAACGGAGAAGAAATAAAACTAGCCTGGCTGCTAAGGAGGCAGCTGCTTCCCGACAGGCCTCACTTTCAACTGTGTCCATATCTATCCCGCCGACGTCTGCTAGTGAAACCAACAAGGACACGTTGATAGATGTTGTACGGAAAAGTTCCAAAAAAAAGAAGGAGAAAGCGGCAAATAGTGCTCAAACACACCAACATGCGGAGCATACGCGGCCCAAGGGAAAGACTAAGAAACCCAAGAAGCTTCGTCCCCCTCGCTCTGCGGCCGTTGTACTTACACTGCTGCAGCCGCGGGCCGAGGAGAAAAAAGCCACTTACGGGTCGATCATTGCCGAGGCAAAGGCCAGGATACAGATCACTGACCTTGACATCCCAGGGCTTCGCTTCAGGAAAGCGCGGACTGGTGCCACTGTCCTGGAGGTATCCGGAGCTGATTGTGGCGCAAAGGCAGACGCACTGGCCAGAAAGCTGGAAGCAGTCCTGGACCCTGAGGTAGTCCGGATCTCAAGGCCTACCAAACGCGAAGAAATGCGTGTCTCAGGCCTTGACGAATCGGTCCGATCGCAAGATGTTGTGGAGGCAGTTGCGCAAGCCGGAGGGTGCTCCGCGACTGACATCAGATCGGGAGAGGTGGTGGTCGGCCCTTCCGGGCTGGGGACCTTGTGGCTAAGCTGCCCAGTCGCAGCTGCTAAAAAAGTGGTGGAGGCGGGAAGACTGCTGATTGGCTGGGTGTCTGCGCAAGTCAAACTGCTTGATGCCCGCCCTCTGCGCTGCTTCCGCTGCCTTGAGGTAGGCCACGTGGCAGCGAAATGCAAAGCGGTGGTAGACCGGAGCCAGCAGTGCTACCGGTGTGGCCAGACAGGGCATAGAGCAAGCGCATGCTCAGCAGCCCCGGAATGCACGCTGTGCAAGGAGGCAGGCCGACCTGCAAACCACAGGATGGGAAGCAAGGTATGCCACCCTCCCAAACGGATGACCCGCGCTGCTGATGGTCCCAGTGCCCCCTCTCAGCCCGACCGCCGGGATGGCAATGCCGAATCCCAGGATGAGGAGGTTAAAAAGACCGTAGGCTAATATGGCCACCCATCGCTTCCTCCAGGCGAACATCAACCACTGCGCCAGAGCCCAGAACCTACTGTTCCAGAGCATGGCGGAGTGGTTGATACACATAGTGGTGGTGGCCGAGCCCTATTCGGTCCCGTCAAGGGACAACTGGGTGGGCGACCGTGATGGCGTGGTTGCTATAGCAACGCAGACTTCGATTGGTTCCGCGTCACTAGTCAATGACGTCAAAGGCAACGGGTACGTTTCGGCATGCATCGGTGACATAATGGTAATCGGAGTGTACTTCTCGCCAAACAAGACCCTGGCCGATTTTGAGTCGTTCCTTGATGAGGTCGGAGCACTCATCGGAAGAAGACGCCCGGAACTAGTGCTCGTCGCTGGGGATCTCAATGCCAAGTCCACGGCGTGGGGATCCCCCGCGACGACCCCGAAAGGGCAACTGTTGGAGGAGTGGGCGGTTGCGACCGGGCTGGTAGTGCTCAACCGAGGGACGGTCGACACCTGCGTACGGCAGAATGGCGGCTCCATCGTGGACATCACATTCGCAAATGCCGCTCTGGCGCGCAAGATCCAGGGCTGGGAAGTTATGGAGAGCGTGGAGACCCTATCGGACCACAGATATATCCGATATGAGGTCCCCGCCCACCCAACGAATCGGGACAGCCCAAGCCGCCCCCGGGGAGACGACGCCCCCAGATGGGCTCTGAAACGCCTGGACCGGGACATCCTCTACGAAGCGGCCTTAGTCCAAGCCTGGATGGAGGAGCCTGAAAACCCGGTGGAAGTAGAGCGGGAGGCCGCAAAACTCGGCGAAGCCATGGTGCAGGTCTGCGATGCCGCAATGCCGCGGGTCAAAGCGACCTCCCCGAAGCGCAACGTGTACTGGTGGACTGCAGAGCTCACGCAGCTGCGCAATACCTGTGTGGTTGCCAGACGCCAGTACACTAGGAGCCGAAGGCGGAGGAGGCGCGATCTGGTACAGGAGGATAGGCTGTACACAGAATACAGGGAGGCCAGAAAAACCCTGTGCACAGCCATCGGTCAGGCAATGGACTTGGCGGAGCAGGAAATGTTGGAGACTTTGAACAGCGATCCGTGGGGGAGGCCGTACAAGACGGTGCGGTGCAAGCTACGCCCTTGGGCTCCCCCGCTTACGGAAAGTCTCCAACCAGACCTCCTGAGCCGGGTCGTGGACACTCTGTTCCCAGAGAGGGGTAACCATACCCCCCCGCGCATGGAACCAATGACTAGGGCGCACGAGGAGGCCACTCCTCCCGAGGTCACAGAGGGAGAATTAGGAGCGGCGTTACTGAGGCTTCGGCAAAAAAACACCGCCCCAGGTCCCGACGGCATTCCCGGACGTGCGTGGGTGCTGGCACTCGGACCATTGGAGCCAAGAGTGAGGGCACTGTTCAGCGCCTGCCTTCTACAGGGGCAGATTCCTCGCGCCTGGAAGTCAGGAAAACTGGTCCTACTCCAAAAGAAGGGAAGACCGGCTGACTCACCATCTGCGTACCGGCCTATAGTACTGCTGGATGAGGTAGCAAAACTTTTCGAGCGCATTGTCGCTAACCGACTCGTTCGGCATCTGGAGGGGCCAGGGCCAGATCTGAGCACGTGCCAGTTCGGTTTCCGTCGGGGCAGGTCCACCATCGATGCCATAGCGCGGGTGAGGGCCCTGGCGGATGACGCGGTGTCCCAGGGAGAGGTGGTGCTGGCGGTATCTCTTGACATCGCAAACGCGTTCAACACCCTTCCCTGGGAGACCATCAAAGGGGCGCTCAGATACCACCGCGTACCGGAGTATCTGCGCAGGGTAGTGGCCGCATACCTGTCGGAGAGGACTATCCGATACCCCACCAAAAATCGGTGGGTAGTAAAAAATATGTCGTGCGGTGTTCCACAGGGTTCTGTCCTAGGACCGCTCCTGTGGAACATCGGCTACGACTGGGTGCTGCGCAGCGCCAACCTGCAGGGGGTCAAACTAACGTGCTACGCCGACGATACCCTCGTAACAGCCCGCGGCGGCACGTTCAGAGACGCCTCCCTCCTGGCAACGGCGGGCGTGGCCAACGCAGTGGACAACATTAGGAAACTGGGACTACAGGTCGCCCTACACAAGTCGGAAGCCCTGTGTTTTCACGGACCTCGGAGGGCACCTCCACCTGGTGCGCACATTGTGGTCGGCGGAGTTTCTGTCGGCGTCGAGAGAACGATGAAGTACCTTGGACTCGTTCTCGACAGCCGATGGGACTTCAAAGAGCACTTCCGGCGATTGGCCCCAAAACTCGTCGGTGCAGCCTCCGCCCTAAGCCGGCTTCTCCCGAACGTGGGCGGGCCGAAAGCAGGCTGCCGCCGACTGTACACGGGCGTGGTGCGGTCGATGGCCCTGTATGGTGCACCCATCTGGGTGGACGCCCTGTCCGCCTATCAGAACAAGGCCCACCTGCGGCAACCGCAAAGGGTCATGGCGATCAGGGTATCGAGGGCGTATCGCACCACCTCGTTTGAGGCGGCCTGCGTTCTGGCGGGCACCCCACCATGGGAGCTGGATGCCGAGGTAATGGCGGAGGTGTACCGTCGTGTAGCCGAGTCCCGCCACAGAGGAGACCAACCAGGCCTAGAGGAGATAAGGCGATGGAGAGAAGCCGCCCACCAAACTCTCCTCCGGAAGTGGACGGAATCTCTGGAGCAGCCGAGTGCTGGCCACTGGACCATAACAGCAGTGCGGCCTGTCCTGCAGGGATGGCTAAATAGAAAGTGGGGTTCGGTTTCCTTCCACCTTGCACAGATACTTACGGGGCATGGCTGCTTCGGGAAGTATCTGTGGAAGATCGCCAGAAGGGAACCGACACCCGTCTGTCACCAGTGTGGAGGGGCGGAAGACACAGCACAGCACACGCTGGAAGTGTGTCCTGCCTTCGCCGAAGAGAGGGCTCGGCTCTCCCTTGCAGTGGGACCAAATATCTCGCTACCAGCCATAATTCAAGCCATGGTCGACAGCGAGAGATCGTGGCAGGTGGCTGTCTCCTTTTGCGAAGAGGTTATGCGGCAGAAGGAGACGGCTGAACGAGTCAGGAAGGACTCCAACGCGTCCGACCAACGGCGCCGTAGGCGTCCTGGGCGCAGAAGGCTGGCGCACGACCGCCGGCTGCCCCCTTAGCAAGGACTTCCGGGTGACAGGCACGGGGACAACTGTCGCCCACTGGATCGAGGTCCCAGGGTAGGAGTGCGTAAAAACGCACGCCACAAATGATGGTGATGGGGGAACACTTGATCAATTCCCCCACAGCTGGGTCCAGTGAGATGGACAACTGCCGGCGGAGCTACGGATGTGTGCGAGAGCGTTCCCGCGGCTCCGCCAAAGGCAGTGAGAAGTACTCCCCAGGGTTTTTAGCCGGTAGGAATCCGGCATATCCATCGCGCTTCCCCAAAGCGCGATGGAATCTATGAAGATTTTCCCTGGGTAAAAAAAAAAAAAAAAAAAAAAAGGTTAGGTTAGGTTAGGTTAGGTTAGGTTAGGTTAGGTTAGGTTGGGCGGTTGCAACCGGGCTGGTAGTTCTCAACAGAGGGACGGTCGACACGTGCGTACGGCAAAATGGCGGCTCCATCGTGGACGTCACGTTCGCAAATGCCGCTCTGGCGCGCAAGATCCAGGGCTGGGAAGTGTTGGAAGGCGTGGAGACCCTATCGGACCACAGATATATCCGATACGAGGTCCCCGCCCCCCCAACGAACCGGGACAGCCCAAGCCGCCCCCGGAGAGACGACGCTCCACGATGGGCTCTGAAACGCCTAAACCGGGACGTTCTTCACGAGGCGGCCCTGGTACAAGCCTGGACGGAGGAGCCCGACGACCCGGTGGAGGTAGAGATGGAGGCGGCAAAACTTGGCGATGTCATGGTGAAGGTCTGCGATGCCGCAATGCCACGGGCCAAAGCGGCCTACCCGAAGCGCAACGTGTACTGGTGGACTGCAGAGCTCACACAGCTGCGCAATTCCTGTGTGGTTGCGAGACGCCAGTACACTAGGAGCCGAAGGCGGAGGAGGCGCGACCTGCAACAGGAGGATAGGCTGTACACAGAATACAGGGAGGCCAGAAAAACCCTGTGCACAGCCATCGGCCAGGCAATGGACTTGGCGGAGCAGGAAATGTTGGAGACTTTGAACAGCGATCCGTGGGGGAGGCCGTACAAGACGGTGCGGTGCAAGCTACGCCCTTGGGCTCCCCCGCTTACGGAAAGTCTCCAACCAGACCTCCTGAGCCGGGTCGTGGACACTCTGTTCCCAGAGAGGGGTGACCATACCCCCCCGCGCATGGAACCAATGACTAGGGCGCACGAGGAGGCCACCCCTCCCGAGGTCACAGAGGGAGAATTAGGAGCGGCGTTACTGAGGCTTCGGCAAAAAAACACCGCCCCAGGTCCCGACGGCATTCCCGGACGCGCGTGGGTGCTGGCACTTGGACCATTGGAGCCAAAAGTGAGGGCGCTTTTCAGCACCTGCCTTCGACATGGGCAGATACCTCGCGCCTGGAAGTCAGGAAAATTGGTCCTACTCCAGAAGAAGGGAAGGCCAGCTGACTCACCATCTGCATACCGGCCCATTGTTCTGCTAGATGAGGTGGCAAAGCTTTTCGAGCGCATTGTCGCAAACCGACTCATCCGGCATCTGGAGGGGCCAGGGCCAGATCTGAGCGCGTGCCAGTTCGGTTTCCGACGGGGCAGGTCCACCATCGATGCCATAGCGCGGGTGAGGGCCCTGGCGGATGACGCGGTGTCCCAGGGAGAGGTAGTGCTGGCGGTATCTCTAGACATCGCGAACGCGTTCAACACCCTCCCCTGGGAGACCATCAAAGAGGCGCTTAGATACCATCGCGTGCCTGAGTATCTGCGCAGGGTAGTGGCCGCATACCTGTCAGAGAGGACTATACGCTACCCCACCAAAGATCGGTGGATAGCAAAGAACGTGTCGTGCGGTGTTCCACAGGGCTCAGTCCTAGGACCGCTCCTGTGGAACATCGGCTACGACTGGGTGCTGCGCAGCGCCAACCTGCAGGGGGTCAAACTGACATGCTACGCCGACGATACCCTCGTAACGGCCCGCGGCGGCACATTCAGAGACGCCTCCCTCCTGGCAACGGCGGGCGTGGCCAACGTAGTGGACAACATCCGGAAACTGGGACTACAGGTCGCCCTACACAAGTCGGAAGCCCTGTGTTTTCACGGACCTCGGAGGGCGCCCCCACCTGGTGCGCACATTGTGGTCGGCGGAGTATCTGTCGGCGTCGAGAGAACGATGAAGTACCTTGGACTCGTCCTCGACAGCCGATGGGATTTCAAAGAGCACTTCCGGCGATTGGCCCCAAAACTCGTCGGTGCAGCCTCCGCCCTAAGCCGGCTTCTCCCGAACGTGGGCGGGCCGAAAGCAGGCTGCCGTCGACTGTACACGGGCGTGGTGCGGTCGATGGCCCTGTATGGTGCACCTATCTGGGTGGACGCCCTGTCCGCTTACCAGAATAAGGCCCACCTGCGGCAACCGCAAAGGGTCATGGCAGTCAGGGTATCGAGGGCGTATCGCACCACCTCGTTTGAGGCGGCCTGCGTTCTGGCGGGCACCCCACCCTGGGAGCTGGATGCCGAGGTAATGGCAGAGGTGTACCGTCGTGTAGCCGAGTCCCGCCACAGAGGAGACCAACCAGGCCTAGAGGAGATAAGGCGATGGAGAGAAGCCGCCCACCAATCTCTTCTCCGGAAGTGGACGGAAGCTCTGGAGCAGCCGAGTGCTGGCCACTGGACAATAACGGCAGTGCAGCCCGTCCTACAGGGATGGCTTAATAGGAAGTGGGGGTCGGTTTCCTTCCACCTTACACAGATACTCACGGGGCATGGCTGCTTCGGGAGGTATCTGTGGAAGATCGCCAGGAGGGAACCGACACCCGTCTGTCACCAGTGTGGAGGGGCGGAAGACACAGCACAGCACACGCTAGAAGTGTGTCCTGCCTTTGCCGAAGAGAGGGCTCGTCTCTCACTGGCAGTGGGACCCGACATCTCGCTACCGGCCGTGATTAAGTCCATGGTCGATAGCGAGAGATCGTGGCATGCGGTGGTCTCCTTTTGCGAGGAGGTCATGCGGCAAAAGGAGACGGCGGAACGGGCCAGGGAGGACTCAAATGCATCCGACCTACGGCGCCGCAGACGTCCGGGGCGTAGAATGCTGGCGCATGACCGCCGGCTGCCCCCTTAACAAGGACCTCCGGGTGACAGACACGGGGACTACTGTCGCCCACCGGAACGAGGTCACAGGGTAGGAGTGCGTAGCCCAATAGCGTACGCCACAAATGATGGTGGCGGGGGAACACCCAACCAATCCCCCCACAGCTGGGTCCAGGGAGCTGGACAACTGCTGGCGGAGTCACGGATGTGTGCGAAAGCGTTCCCGTGACTCCGCCAAAGGCAGTGAGAAGAACTCCCCAGGGTTTTTAGCCGGTAGGAATCCGGCATATCCATCGCGCCTTTTTCCCTGTAAAGCGCGATGGAATCTATGAAGATTTTCCCTGGGTTAAAAAAAAAAAAAAAAAAAAAAAAAAAAAAAAAAAAAAAAAAGGTTAGGTTAGGTTAGGTTAGGTTAGGTTGGGGTGCGTGGGCTGGTAGACCTCCTTGTGGTGCACCCTGGGAGGGGGGAGATAGCCGCTCAGTTGCGCGTTCGCTGTCTTCCCTCTGCTAACTACCAGTCACAGTCGTGGGGATGCAGTCGAGTTCACTCCTGCGTGGGCTTCAGTGCCGTGTTTCGGTGTTGGCCGCTCCCAGCATGCCTCAGCTCATCTGAGGTGGCAGGGGATGCGGCCGTCTTAGCCCGGTTGCCTACCTGGCAGCCATTGGGCAGTGGTGGCGGTGCGGACGCACCTTTCGCTTGTGGGGCCCTTTGTCCAGGGCCAGTGGCCGTCTTCGGGCGGCGTGGGATGGCGGGCCTGCAAGGCTCGCGGCGCGGCGGGTCTGGCGGTCGCCCTCGTGCGACTGCTGGTTGAGTTTCGGCTCCCCGTCGGGCAACCCGTAACCCGCATTGAGCGGACCGGGGGCGCTGCTCATTGAGAGTAGCGCCGCGTGGAAGACAACCACTATAATAAATTACCCCAATCCCAAGGTGAGCGGATCGTGCCGATGGGATGCATGGCTGGAGGGAGTCCAGTCCCGAGCGTGCGGGGGAGCTCACCCCCGAAAAAAGAGACGACGATGTGGAGTCATCGTGGTTATCATCATGAGTAAAAGCAGTTTCGATTATCTCCGGGCGGGTAACCAACCCCGTCCATTCGCCTCGGCGGATGGCTGCCCCATCGTATACGGAGGGGGCAAAAACTGCTTCGTAGGCCGGCCAGTTGCCGGCCTCCGTGAACACGACCTTGGCTTATCCATAACGGACACCGATTACGCAGGCGCCTTAAGGCTGAGAGGCGGAAAAGGGGAGAGACACCCGAAGGCAGACGGAGGTGAACCCGGCTCGGCTCAGAGCGGAGGCACTGTAGACACGGCGGCGGAAGCGAGCGTCTTCCGCCCGCGAGTCACCCTTCCACGTTCCCCAGTGCAAGGGGAGGACAGTAGCCCTCGACTGGACCTGAACGCGCCTGAGATCCAGATCGCGCCGAGAGGGCACACCAGCGGTCATACCAGCGGGCAAGCCCGTGATAGCCTAGGCCGTTTCCTACCGCTAGGGCAGGACCGTGACCGCTCTTTGGAGGAGGTCCCGAGGTCTCTCCAACAGGTGGCCTTTTATGCGGAACGGGGGGATGCCCCAGATGAGGAGCACGCGCTGGCACCTCTACGGGAGGGTGGGCAAGAGACCCGTTTCGAGAGGGTTGCCCGAGTGGTGCTGACTCGGTTGGATGAGGGGACGTTGAATCTCGGGAACCGGAATGAAGGCACGGACGGGACCATGCACACAGTGCGACCCGTCTCGCCCGCCGGGGTTGGTGCTAGCCCGGAGGTACAGGGGCTGTCTCCTGGTGGCGAGGTGACTGCTCCGATGTCTCTAAATGTGTCAACTAGGGGTGGGAGGCGAGCGCGCAAGTACGTGCTCACCCCCTATAAGTTTGGAGACCCAGAGAAGGTGCGCGAGTCGTCCGTCGACTCCCCAATGCCCCGGTCAGATGCGGAGGACCCGCCAGGGCTGGTGGTGACGGGCATGTCTGAGCAGAAGGAGAGGGGCTTCCAATCTCCCGGTGCGCGTGCTCAGCCACTGAGCAAAAAGCTGTGGCAGGCGCCCCGAAAGAGGCCTCGCCTCCAGGAAAACGACAGCGAGTCGAGCCAATCCACAGCAAGTGGCAGCTCACTTACGGCGATGAGAGGGAAAGGCCGCTCATCCGCCGACATGGCAAAGACTAAAGAGGAAAGGGAGGCCTTACGCCGACGGGCGGAGGCCGAGCTTGCAGATCGGGTGGCAGTGGTGGCCGCAGCCAGAAAGAATCGCAGAACGAGGTATGAGTCCACGGCTAGCGACACGGCAGACAAATCAGCGCAGGAACTGGTGGCCCAGGTGCTGGATGACGTGGACATCATAGTCAGGGTGGCTAAGACGTCCGGAAACTTGAAAGGTACACACGTGCGAGACCTAAAAGACGCGGCGTTCTCAATCAAGAGGTCCGTCGAAGATTTCAGTGTTCGCAGTATCTCGGATGAGACTAGGCGGTTACAGGCGCAGAACGATCGTCTTAAAGCTGAAATGGCCAGCCTTCGCGAGGAGATGGCCCAATTGAAAAGTGACATGGAGAGGTCTCGAAACCAGGGCAGCCCGGCCCTCTCCCAACCGACACTGACTGGGGGGCCGTCCCTCGACCGGCCTGTCAATCACGGCGACCTGCAAGAGTTCTCTCGCGCCATGATGGTTACTCTTGGAACCATGATGGACGCCAAGCTAAGTGAGAGACTTCCCTTGCACCCTAGTACGAGGCCACGTCTGGAGACAGACAGGAGGCGCCAAACGGCACTCGATTCCGTCATCGCAACGACGGCTCCAACGCCCGAACCCCTACGGTCAACTGAGCGTGATGTGAATGTCGTAGCCCAATCAAACAAGGCGACGAGATCACAGCTGAAGGTCATAGTGGCAACTGATTCTACGGGGCCAATAATTGACCACCCCAACTCTGTTAAGGGAAAGAAACAAAACCGGAGGAAAAAGAAACCAACGCTGGCTGCCATTGAGGCTTCCGCTTCCAGAAAATCTGAAGTCTCCGATGCACCGCGTCCGCTTCCACCGGCCCCAAAATCCACGAAAGGCTCGTGGAACGTCGCGGCTGGCAATGGACCAAAAAGAAACAACACAGCGAAAGGCACTCTGCCAGCTCGCTCCGAGGCTCGTAAGCTCCGTATACCGCGGTCAGCAGCCATCGTGCTGACCCTCAAACCAGAGGCACAGCAACAGGGCGTGACCTACGCAAAAATCATGGCAGAAGCTAGAAGCCGAGTAAAGTTGGCGGAGCTAGGTATCGAGGGAGTACGGTATAAGACGGCAGCCACAGGCGCGCGCGTCCTGGAGTTACCAGGAGCGACCAGCGGTGATAAGGCCGACTCCCTCGCAAAAACCCTGAGAGAGGTGTTAGGAGATGACGTCGTCCGGGTCGACAGGCCCACTAAGACTGCTGACATGCGGCTGTCGGGCTTGGATGACTCGGTTGACGTCAATGACGTTATCGCCGCCGTGGTGGAGGCGGCAGAGTGCCAAGCGCCGTCCGTCAAATGCGGTGAGATCCGCCGAGACACAAAGGGCCTCGGTTCAGCCATGATAACATGCCCGGTGGCGGCGGCTAAGAAAATTTGCGGGTCCGGCCGTCTCAAGGTGGGATGGGTAATGGCACAAGTTAAGCTGCTGCCCCCTAGACCGATGCGGTGTTACCGGTGCCTTGAATTGGGGCATGTTAGGGCGCTATGCAACGCAGATGTCGACCGTAGTGATATATGTTACCGCTGCGGACAGTCCGGTCACAAAGCTGGCCAGTGTACAGCCGAACCGCACTGCGTTTTGTGCGCAGCGGCAGGCAAAGCGGCAAACCACCGGACGGGTAACAAGGCTTGCGACCCACCGAAGATGGGAAAAAGGAAGAAGAAGGCTGGTGATGGCCCTAGAGCCCCCTCACCACCTACTTGTCCCCCTGCCCCTGTAGAGGCTGGCGACGAGGCGGCACCAATGGACGCTAACCAGTAATGGCCCTGAGAATGTTACAGGCAAACATCAATCACTGCGCTAGGGCTCAGGACCTTTTATGTCAGAGCATGGCGCAGTGGTTGATCCATATTGCGATTGTAGCGGAGCCATATTCAATTCCGCCGAGGGATAATTGGGTCGGAGACAATAATGGACTCGTGGCGCTTGTCTCCCACACCGCTACCGGAGGCCCACCCTTTGAAAGGGTGCATCGCGGTCAAGGGTATGTGGCGGCGGTCGTGGGCGACATCACAATAATCGGCGTTTATTTCTCTCCGAACCGGACCCTAGCGGAATTTGAACAGTTCCTAGTGGAGATTGGTTCCCTGATTGGCAGAAGCCACACGCACAAGATTTTAGTTGCTGGAGATCTGAATGCAAAGTCAGTAGCGTGGGGATCTCCAGCGACTGATGCGCGTGGCAACGAGCTCTTGGAGTGGGTGATCTCGTCCGGCTTGGTCATACAGAACAGAGGAACGGCTGACACTTGCGTGCGGTGGCAGGGCGGCTCCATTGTGGATGTCACGTTCACGGATGCTGCCCTGGCGCGTCGTGTCCAGGGTTGGCGGGTCCTGGTGGGCGTGGAGACACTTTCGGATCATAGATATATTCGATTTGATGTCTCTACGTCCGCAGATACCCTGACTAGCCCAAGCCGGAGTCATTCCAACGGCCCGCGATGGGTGCTGAGTAAAATGGATAGGGAGCTATTTAAAGAAGCAGCCATCGTTGAGGCGTGGCAGGCCGACTCAAGGGAGCCGATCGCGGAGGCAGAGGCAGGTGCCGGATGGTTCCGGGATACTATGTCGCGAATATGCGACGCGGCGATGCCCCGGTCCAAGCGCCTACCTCCGCGACGCCGTGTATACTGGTGGACAGAAGAGCTCTCACACTTACGAGAACTATGTGTCGCTGCGAGACGCCGGTACACGCATTACCGCCGGCGAAGGGTGCGAAACCATGCAGAGGAGACCTCACTATACGAAGCCTATAATGCGGCCAAGAAGGAACTATCGGTGGCCATTAGTCAGGCTATCGAGTTGTCCAGGGAGAGGCTGCTGGAGACTCTGAATAGCGATCCGTGGGGGAGGCCATACAAAATGGTGCGGGCCAAACTCCGCCCTTGGGCTCCCCCGGTCACGGAAAGTCTCCACCCGCAGCTCCTGGACCGGGTTGTGTCCACGCTATTTCCTGACCGAGGAGGGCACCAGCCGCCACCGATGGCGCCCGTGGCGGCTGAGGAAGATGAGGGAGAGGTGCCGTCTGTGTCAGAAGGGGAGTTGGGAGCTGCCGTCCTGCGCTTGAAAGCGAAAAATACGGCCCCCGGACCGGACGGTATCCCGGGTCGCGCACTGGCGCTGGCTATGGATGCCCTAGAGCCTAAGCTCCGAGACCTGTTCTCAATGTGCATGGAACAGGCTCGCTTTCCACGCGAGTGGAAGACGGGCCGCCTCGTGCTCCTAAAAAAGGATGGACGCCCGGCCGATTCGCCGTCAGCATACCGGCCAATTGTTTTGCTTGGCGAGGTGGGCAAACTATTTGAGCGCATAGTAGCTGCCCGGCTCGTCAGGCATATGAGAGAGGTTGGCCCCGACTTAGCCGATAACCAGTTCGGCTTCCGCAGTGGTCGCTCCACAGTGGATGCGATCCTGCGGGTCAAAGACCTGACAGAAGAGGCGGTGGCCCGGGGCGAAACGGTATTGGCGGTGTCTCTCGACATCGCCAACGCGTTTAACACCTTGCCCTGGGCGACTATCAAGGAGGCGCTTCTTTACCACGGGGTGCCCAGGTATCTACGCCGGGTGGTCGAGGCTTACCTCTCTGAGAGAATTGTGTCCTTCCCCGGTCGGCATGTATGGGGACAGAAGGAGATGTTGTGCGGTGTTCCACAGGGGTCGGTCCTCGGCCCACTCCTGTGGAACATTGGATACGACTGGGTACTGCGCGGAGCGAACCTGCGTGGAGTACACGTCGTCTGCTATGCCGACGACACTCTGGTCACCGCTCGGGGGGTTAATTTCCGGGAATCAGCTGCCCTGGCGACGGCTGCGGTGGCCCATGTGGTTGGTCGAATTCGGCGAATCGGCTTAGAGGTCGCTCTGAGCAAGTCCGAGGCGATTTCCTTCCACGGACCACGGAAAGCGCCTCCTGCCGGTGCTCATATTGTGGTCGGAGGAGAGTCCATCAGCGTCGGGTCGACGATGCGATACCTTGGCGTTGTCCTCGACAGCAGGTGGACTTTTCAGGCACATTTCGAGCGACTCTCTCCAAAATTACTGGGTGCAGCCGCAGCTCTCGGGCGTATACTCCCAAACAAGGGAGGGCCCAAGGCCTCCTGCCGGCGGCTGTACCTTGGAGTGGTGCGCTCTATGGCCATGTACGGGGCACCCGTGTGGGCCGACGCCCTGAACCGCCGGACCTCTGCCCTGCTGCAAAGATCGCAGCGAGCAATGGCTATCAGGGCTATTCGGGCATACCGCACGGTCTCCACCGAAGCGGCGTGTGTGCTGGCCGGCTCACTACCCTGGGACCTCGAAGCCAAAACCCTCGCAGCCGTGTATTTTTGGCGCGAGGAGGCACGTTCCCGAGACCAGTGGCCGGCACCTAGGGAGCTGGAGGCGAAGCGTGAGGAAGCTCGCCTCCTGGCCATCGAGACGTGGAAGGAGCGGCTGGCAACACCATCTGCTGGCCTCCGGACGATTGAGGCGGTGCGGCCTGTACTGTCGCAGTGGTTGGACCGCAGTCACGGGGAACTCACATTCCGGCTGACGCAGGTACTCACGGGGCACGGCTGTTTCGGACGGTACCTGTGTCGTATAGCCGGAAGAGAACCAACCATGGAGTGCCATGACTGCGGTGAGATGGAGGACACAGCTCAACATACCCTGGAGCTGTGTCCAGCTTGGGCGGACCAGAGGGCCGAACTGGTCACAGTTGTTGGGAACAATCTGTCGCTGTCGGCCGTGGTAAAATCCATGGTCGACAGTGACAGATCTTGGACGGCAATACTCTCCTTCTGTGAGGATGTGGTGGCACAGAAGGAGAAAGCGGAACGGGCTAGAGAGGATGCGGCAGAAGCACCTCAGCAACGCCGCCGGAGAGTCGGTCGCAGAAGGCTGGCACACGACCGCCGACTGCCGCCGTAAAAGGGATCCCCAGACGATGAACACGGGGCCGTTCGTCGTCTGATGGAGTGGGGTCCCCGGGTTGGATGGTGTGCCAAGTGTTCCGGGCACACCACCTCTGATGGTAGGGAGACAGGCAAGTCCCCCAGTGTTGGGTCCGATAACGGACAACCACCGGCTGAGACGCGGAAGAATCATAGTTCCCGTATCTCAGCCTATGGGTGGAAGAGGAACACCCGGGGGTTTTTAGTCAGTAGAAGTCTGACATAACCACCGCCCCTCCCCGTAGCGCGGTGGTATCCATGAGGATTTTCCCCCGGTAAAAAAAAAAAAAAAAAAAAAAAAAAAAGGTTAGGTTAGGTTAGGTTAGGTTAGGTTAGGTTAGGTTAGGTTAGGTTTCCCGTACAGGAGGCGGAACTCTATGCGATATATATCCAGCGCAAGAAAGGCCTACAAGGGGCTATTGGCCAGGCGAAGGAGGGTTCCCAGCGGGAGATGCTGGAGACGCTCAACAGGGATCCGTGGGGCCGTCCATATAAAATGATCCGCAGCAAGCTCCGCCCCTGGGTGCCGCCACTGACGCGAAGTCTCGAGCCAAACCTGCTGCGGAACGTGGTCGCGGCCCTGTTCCCGACTAGTGAGAGTTTTACCCCGCCAGCAATGGCGCCGCCAATGGCACCCGGGGACAATGAGGTGGACGTTCCTAGCGTGTCTAGTGGTGAACTCGGAGCAGCGATCCTTCGGTTGAAAGGGAAAAACACAGCCCCTGGACCCGACGGAATCCCGGGACGCGCCTGGGTCTTGGCCAATAACGCTTTGGAGGCAAGATTGCTCAAGATTTTAACGGCCTGCTTCGAGCAAGCCGTTTTCCCCCGTCGGTGGAAGGTTGGAAAACTTGTCCTCCTTAGGAAGGAAGGGCGCCCGGCAGACTCACCGGCTGCATACCGCCCCATTGTTCTGCTGGACGAGGTCGGCAAGCTGTTTGAGCGCATTATCGCTACCCGCCTCGTCAAGCATCTTATTCGCGTCGGGCCGGATGTAGCAGACTGCCAGTACGGCTTCCGCGGTGGTCGCTCAACCGTAGATGCCATCCTCCGCGTAAAAGAGCTAGCGGACAAGGCGGTGTCCGAGAAAGAGGTGGTGTTGGCGGTGTCCCTTGACATCGCCAACGCCTTTAATAGCCTGCCTTGGGGATGTGTGATGGAGGCGCTGCGGTACCACCAAGTGCCCGCGTACTTGAGGCGCATGGTCGGCGCGTACCTCTCTGAGAGGTACGTAATCTACCCTGGTCGGGAGGAATGGGGAAGGCACCAAATGTCTTGCGGTGTTCCACAGGGGTCGGTTTTGGGCCCACTTCTGTGGAACATCGGTTATGATTGGGTCCTACGCGGCGCAAACCTTCCAGGTGTCAATCTGACCTGCTACGCAGATGACACGCTGGTGACAGTGCGCGGAAAAACGCACCGTCATGCCGGTATTCTGGCTACGGCAGGCGTAGCGCACGTGGTCGATCGCATCCGACTACTGGGGCTAAAGGTAGCGCTCCAAAAGTCGGAAGCGATATGCTTCCACGGACCTCGGAATGCGCCACCGCCAGATGCGCACATTGTGGTGGGAGGAACCAGTATAAAAATTGAGTCCACCATGAGGTACCTGGGCCTAACTCTCAACAGCCGGTGGAGCTTCCATGCCCACTTTAAAGGCCTGGTGCCCAAGCTGCTAAAAGCCGCTGGCGCTCTAGGGCGTATACTCCCAAACACGGGGGGGCCCAAAGCGTCGTGTAGGCTGCTATATATGGGGGTCCTAAGATCCATGGCCCTCTATGGAGCCCCCGTATGGGCGGACACCCTGCAGCGACAGGAAACCACCCTGCTGCGAAGACCACAACGGGTGATGGCCACTAGAATGATACGCGGATATCGCACAATATCATATGAGGCGGCATGCGTGCTGGCTGGGTCGCTTCCCTGGGACCTGGACGCGAGGGCCCTTGCAGCGGTTTATCGCTGGCGCAAGGAGGCGCACGGTCGTGGTGACTCACCAGCACCGAGTGAGGTGGAAGGACGCAGGGAAGCTGCACGCATCGGGATGGTGGCAATATGGAGGGAGAGGCTGGGACAACCTAGTGCGGGCCTCAAGACCATCCAGGCAGTTCGCCCAATGCTCGAGCAGTGGTTGGACCGGCGCCATGGCGCAATGACCTTTCGGCTGACGCAGATACTCTCGGATCACGGGTGTTTCGGGAAGTATCTGCGTCGCATAGGCCGAGAGCCGACGGCAGAGTGCCACCACTGTGACAACTGCCCGGAGGAGACGGCCCAGCACACGCTGGAGGTGTGCCCAGCCTGGGACGAAGAGCGCCGGACGTTGTGCGCCGCAATAGGCCAGGACCTCTCGCTGCCCACTGTAGTCCGCAGAATGGTGGAAAGACAAAGGGCATGGAAAGCGGTCCTTGCCTTCTGCGAGACAGTGGTAGAGAAGAAAGAGGCGGCCGAGAGACAGAGGGAGGAAACTTCCGTCGATCCTGGTCGCCGACAGCGAAACGGGCGGAGGCGGCGAGCCTACGATCGCCACCTGCCCCCTTAACAGTGGCCAGGGCCGGCAGACTTGGGGAAGTGTGTCGGCCGTAACAAACTGACCCGTGATGGTGTTGCGCGTGCCGCGCGCAACTCAGTCATTGTCGGTGGAAGGGGTGTGGCACCTCAACCTCCTGCCACAGAGCTTGTGGCCTCCCACCAGGCCAATCACCGCCGGGTCGCGGAAGAGTGCTTCGGCGTGCCCGTAACCCGGCAATATGGTGACGAGTGGGAACACCGTGGGGTTTTAGACGGTAGTCCGGGCGGTTCCCGGGAGCCCGTCATACCCGCCCAGGCTTCCCCGGCCAGGCGGGATGCGTAAAGGCATTTCCCCACGTAAAAAAAAAAAAAAAAAAAAAAAAAAAAAAAAAAAAAAAAAAAAAAAAAAAGGTTAGGTTAGGTTAGGTTAGGTTAGGTTAGGTTAGGTTAGGTTAGGTTAGGTTAGGTTGGGGTGCGTGGGCTGGTAGACCTCCTTGTGGTGCACCCTGGGAGGGGGGAGATAGCCGCCCAGTTGCGCGTTTGCTGTCTTCCCTCTGCTAACTACCAGTCACAGTCGTGGAGATGCAGTCGAGTTCACTCCTGCGTGGGCTTTAGTGCCGTGTTTGTCACCGGGGTGAAGGGGAATGGCTCTGTGGCCTGATTGGGTTTGCTCTCTCTACGTCCCTCTGATGAGCAGAAGGCGGAGGAGATGGGCGTTAAGCCTGAGGCCAGGAGGCGGAGAAGAAGGCGGTCGTTGATCCAGGTCAACTGTCGGCTGACTCGTAACCCGGCCCGTGGGGCCGGCTCGAGGGTCGCTATCTTCGGATGGGGACTGTGAGGAAGGACACCTCTTTAAAAAACCACCCAGGGTGGCGGGTGCTGCTGGCTTCGGTGTCGTAGCTAGAAGCACATGTTGCAGACTGCAATTACCGTCAGCCAAGCCGTTATCTTGCGTAGCTTGACCGGCGGCCTTGCCTTAACCGGCCGGGCCAAGGGGAGTCAACCCCAGTAAAAAACCACAACTCCTGACGTGAGGGAACTCCGCGTTAGGATGCTCTTCGGAGCGGCTGGAGTGAGTACCAGTCATTAGAGCCAAACCTGCGATACCGCCCGACCTCGCAGCGTATTAGGGCCACTTGGGTAACGGGGATCTCTGCCCAAGTGGAGCTTTGTCTCCCCTTCTCGTGGGAATCTTATGGATAATATCTTAAAAACCCCTGAAAACGGCCCTTCTCAGGGCCAACCATCAAACGGCCCTTCTCAGGGCCAACCTTCAAATGGCTCTTTTCAGGGTCAAAATCCAGATGGCCCTTTTCAGGGCCGAAATGAGGCGGATGAAGTCCAAACTGAGACGGTGATATCAGAACAGCCGCAGATGCAGCAGGCGATAGTGTTGTTGGAGAGGCTAGACGACACACCAAATGCCAACAATGGCAAAAATGCGAAGAGGACAGTGAAACCCGTCGAGGGCGGTAGTGGTTCCGTTTCCGACTACAGTTTAGAAACGGTGATAAGTAGATCTAGGTCAAACTCGGGGTCTTCCAACGGATCAATTAAGGGCCGCTTTTGGGTACACAGAGGCTCGAAGCGGATCTGCATGGACAGAAGCGCTGAGGCTAGTGACGAAGCGGAAGATTCCCCGATGCCACCGCCATCGCGATCGGTGTTGAAGAGGGGCAGAGGTCGACCTCCAACTACAGGGCAATACGTAGGCCTGGCGGCGTCCCAGCGGGCACTCAACGATGCAAAGAGAGAAGCCCTTAGGTTAGATGCGGAATTGGCGGTTGCCAATAGTTCTGCTCTTGCAAGGCGGACGCGTATCTCACGCTTGTCTGCCTCGTCATCAGCCAGTGAAGATCCAGATAAGTCGGTAGCGGAAATGTTAAAAATTGTAGCTGACCAGCTGACTATCATAACCGACGTTGCCTTAAAGTCCGGCAACCTGAAAGGCACTTTTGTACGCTCACTCAAGGAATCTGTCGCGGTCATTGCAGACGTTTTTGAGCGTCTAAGTACACGCACTGTTTCAGAGGAGACTCGCCGGTTGCAGGAGGCCAATGAAAGAATGGGGGCTGAATTGGAGAGTCTCCGGAAACAGCAGGCACAACTGATGGAGGAGATGGCTAAGTTTAGGGGGACACCGCAGACCTCCACCCTGCCCGATATTGAAATGGTGGAGCAACTCGCTGAGACGCAGCCTACGCCAGAACCATCTGGCCGACCAGTGAAAAGGAAAGTGCCTAAAGCAAATCCCGAAAAGGAACAGAGTCGAAATGAGGGCCGTTCCTGCATTGATCAGGACGAAGAATTAAAACGCAGCATCATGATGCAGATCGGCTGCATGGTAAATGCTCGTTTTGAGGCACTAGAAAAGGAGGAAAGACTTCTGCCGGCCAAGAACTTGAGGCCTGCACTGGCTTCAGACCAACGCGGTGAAGCTGCGATGGATTCACCGGTGCCTAAGCCTGCTGCACAAGTCCAGCAGCCGAAAACAGGTACCAAAACGGCCACACCTGGGCCCGCCTCGAATCCCCAAAAGGGGAAAAATCGAGGCGGTAAAAAGAAGAATGGAGCCGCCTCACAGCCGGCTCCCCCGGCAAGAGAACCTCGCCCGCTACCGCCAGCGCCGACGTCGATGAACCGGTCCTGGAATAATGTGGTTGGCGGGCGTAAAAAGGCGAAAAAGGTTGCAGCGATGAAAGCACAACTTCAGCCTCAAAAACAAGCGGTTCGTAAACTACGGCCCCCGCGCTCTACGGCCGTAGTGCTGTCCATCCAACCCGAGGCAGCGGAGAAGGGTGTCACTTACAAGGATGTCATCGCGGAAGCAAAAACCAAAGTGAACCTGTCCGAATTGGAAATCGAGTCAGTCAGGTTCAAAGTGGCGGCTACTGGCGCCCGGTTGTTGGAAATACCAGGGGCAACCAGCGCGACAAAGGCAGATAAGCTGGCTGAGAAGCTACAGGAGTTATTCAATCCAGAGGAGGTCAGAGTTACACGTCCTACCAAATGTGCTGAAATGCGCATATCTGGCCTGGATGACTCTGTGACAACGGAAGACATCAGAGCTGCGGTAACAAGTGCTGGAAATTGTTTGGCCCAGGATGTCAAAATCGGTGACATAAAATCGGACGTCAGAAGCCTAGGGACGGTGTGGATCCGCTGTCCTGTTGCAGCTGCGAAAAAGGTGGCTGAAAGTGGGCGATTCCTCGTGGGATGGGTTTCAGCGCAAGTAAAGTTGCTCGAAACCCGTCCCCAACGCTGTTATCGTTGTCTAGAGACGGGCCATATGAGGGTGAACTGTTCCTCTGAGGTTGATCGGTCTGATCTATGCTACCGATGTAGCCAACCGGGCCACAAAGCCAACGTGTGTACCGCCAAGCCTCACTGCGCGCTCTGTGCAGTAGCGGGTAAAGCTGCAGAGCACAGGTCAGGCAGCAAGAACTGCGCTGCCCCCCGTGCTAAGAGATCGAGGACAAAGACTGACGATGGCCCCCGGGCCTCCTCGCAGCCTGTCCGCCCACCCAACTCCAACTTGGATGGGGCAGAAGAGGAGATGAGCATGACTGTTGGATAATATGGCTCTACATGTGCTACAGGCGAACCTCAACCATTGCGCCAGAGCTCAGGACCTTTTGTTCCAGAGTATGGCGGAATGGTCGATACAAATGGCAGTGATAGCGGAGCCATATTTTGTCCCAGCTCGAGCAGGTTGGATAGGGGACTTGGACGAAACCGTGGCCCTGGTATCGCGGAGCGCAGCCGGCTCCACACCTTTGCAAAGTGTCAAAAAGGGCCACGGATTTGTCGCAGCAACTGGCGGTGGTATGGCTTTGGTGGGAGGCTACTTTTCACCAAATAAAAGTCTGGCCGAATTTGAGCAATTTCTGGGGGAGGTTGGTGCTATTGTCAGGCAGCTGCACCCCACTCCTGTCATTGTTGCCGGGGATTTTAATGCGAAATCCAGAGCGTGGGGTTCTGCAGTGACGGATGTGCGTGGGCAGTGCCTGGAAGACTGGGCTGTAGCCTATGGTCTGGAGGTTCTCAACTCTGGGTCAGTGGACACGTGCGTGCGGCAACAGGGTGGCTCCGTAATCGACATTACGTTCGCTGACGCCGCCCTGGCACGCCGTGTTTTTGATTGGAAAGTTCAGGAGAGTGTGGAGACTCTTTCAGATCATCGCTACATTACGTTCAGCGTCTCTGCGCTCACAGCCATAGTGACTGCGCAAAGTCAGTCCCTCAGAGGAGACGGTCCACGCTGGGCACTAAAACGCCTCGACCGCGAAGTGCTGGAGGAAGCAGCCCTGGTAAAGGCATGGCTGCCGGTTCCCGAAGGTCCGCTAGATATAGAATGCGAAGCGCAATGGCTAGGGGATGCAATGACTGAAAATTGCGATGCGGCCATGCCACGAGTCCGCCAATTACCACCTCAGCGTAAGGTGTACTGGTGGTCCGCAGAATTGACACAGCTACGACAATCATGTATAGCTGCGAGGCGTGAGTACACAAGGAGTCGAAGACGACAGCGGCGGGATTTCCAAGAGGAAACGCAACTATACTCCGCCTACCGAGAGCGGGTCCTAGCTCTAAAGGTCGCTATTGGCAAGGCAAAAGACTTAGCGGAAAAGGAGATGCTGGAGAGTCTCAATAAGGACCCGTGGGGCAGGCCCTACAGAATGGTGAGGTGCAAGCTTCGACCGTGGGCCCCCCCGCTGACTCAGACTCTCCCGCCTCAACTTCTTGGACTGGTAGTTGATACCCTTTTTCCGGAGAGAACCGGCTTTGTTCCCCCTCTGATGGCTCCGCCAGAGGAACAGGCTATGGTGGGCGTGGAATCTGCTAGTATACCAGAAGTCACCGCAGGGGAATTAGGAGCGGCTTTGCTACGTCTTCGCCAAAAGAATAAGGCACCAGGGCCTGACGGAATACCAGGTCGGGCTTGGGTAGTCGCATTAGGCCCACTTGAGCCCAGAGTAAGAGCACTCTTCACAGCGTGCATGGAGCAAGGCCATTTTCCGCGTGCATGGAAGACGGGTAAACTTGTGCTGATCCATAAGGAAGGGCGTCCGGCAGATTCGCCATCCGCATATCGGCCAATTGTATTGCTAGACGAGGTGAGCAAGCTCTTTGAGCGTGTAATCTCGGCTCGTCTCGTCAAGCATCTCGATAACGTAGGGCCAAATTTGAATGAAAGTCAATTTGGTTTCCGGCGTTGCAGGTCGACAATTGACGCAATCGCTCGAGTCAAAGGTTTGGCGGATGTAGCGGTGTCTCGGGGCGGAGTTGCTCTTGCGGTTTCGCTGGATATCTCGAACGCGTTTAACACCCTGCCTTGGGAGTGCATTAAGGAGGCGCTTAGGTATCATGCCGTGCCGAGCTACTTAAGTAACATCATTGGGGCCTATCTATCACATAGGGCAGTCAAATACCCGGCACATGACGACTGGAAGGAAAAACCAATGTCGTGCGGCGTCCCACAGGGGTCCGTCCTCGGACCACTCCTGTGGAATGTCGGCTACGACTGGGTTTTACGAGGAAGGATCCTGCGTGGCGTTGCACTGACGTGCTATGCTGACGACACTCTCGTCACGGCGGTGGCTGACACATTTAGA
>CAJHZS010000019.1:0-22262 GCA_905163555.1 Notocelia uddmanniana
GGTACAGGCGAAACAAGGGTATTATAATCATGTAATAGGTAATCGTTGGTTCTCTGCACTTGATACGCATAGTAATGCTGATTAAAATCTATACACTCTAATGAAACACACTCAAATGTAACTTCATCATTGTTAAGTAAATAAATATTTTTTATTTCACCAAACTTAGGTAAGCCTGAAGATTCTGAAATATCTAGAATGACAATTGACGACAACACAAATCGGACACTATGTAGTTTCACCATGCTAATGAGTACCAACAATTATTATCGATTATACCTCGAGAATGAAAGTTTAGCCATACATTTTCAATGTGCGCTTCTGTCATAATTGCCTTTTTACCATAAGAGATAGTCTTTGTAGTTTCATTTTTAATAAAAGTATCGTTTAAAATTAATTGATGTTTAATAGCTATTGTTTTACAAACATTTACTCTGTTGTGCGATGCTCTGGCCACAAATTTAGATATACGATGCTTGGCTTCAAACCTCATCGTCCAGATGTGGGTAAGTGGGCCATTTTTTTTTACATTTCTGGATAATGTGTAAGAAAATGAAACTTTAGCTTTAAGTCTGTTTCAGTTAATTGAGATAGAGCGTTTCATTCAGCTACTGAAAATTTTACTTGATCAATAGTATTTTCATGGACTCTATGACTTAAAAGTTTATCCAACAATTGTCTTAATTTGATGTATAAGAACCAAACTTCGTTTTTATCTGGGACATTATGTCCGACAATTAGCCCAAAATAGTCCTTCTATGACTTCCTAAATCGTTATACCAAACACCTTGTATATATATAAACAAAACACATTTACTTGCCACTAAAAATAGATAATTTTTTTTTTCGGTATAGTATCCTATGTGTTAGCCCAAGTTATAAACTATCTGTGTGGTCATTTCATCCAAATCTGTGTTTGCGTAATCGAGTAACAAACATTCAAACCTTCACATTTAGAATATAATTAGGATTAGTTTTTTTTAATAAAGGTACATAATCGTATTTCAAATCTTCTAAGACGAAAAATATTCAGGTAGTTGGCAAAAAAGTGTATCTTAAAAATGCTATTGTTATTAACATACTTATTAATTTATTCATTTGTTCAACAAGAAATCAATAATGTTCGTGTTTAACATACAGGAAAGTTTAGACGGCAGAGCAATACTCAAAGAGGGAAAAGGAGGCTTATTGACGGAGGGTTCCCGAAGGAAATTGAGCCAGCTTCTAATAAACCACAAACTAGAAAACAATTGTGCGAAGAAAATTTCCAGTGAAGAATTTTATAAACTAGCTACCGAAATTGTAGAAATATTCCACAAAGAAAGTGTTGTGGTGTACTATTCTGCACATGTATCAGCTTTCAGCTACAAATAAATTAGCTAAAAAAAATGCTAGTGGCAAGTTATACGAGAGTTACATAGCACGAAGGAGAAAGTTGCGAGAAGGTGGACAGTTGCCGGGAACTAGCCGTTCATCGTCGAAGTCGTCGGGATCATCGCTCAGATCCACGCCAACTATCACAGATGAGGACATCCATAGCCTAGACTAGAATCTCTGGAAAGTGGTATAACTTAAAGATCGTTCGCATACGAACGCTAATACATACGCATAAACCTAACTAGTTGCGGAACCTATGTCGCAAGGCCCGACTTTAAACTGATATAACCGGTATTCTACAAAAAAAAAAATACAAAATGTGGGGATCGCCCCGTTTTGGTAGCGATCCGAGAGCCACCTTTTGGCAGTAGGGGCGGTGCTCCCCTACCCCAGGGCCTAGGTGAAGGTTAAACATCAGTACCGAGTTTCAATATTTCTACTTTTACGAAATTTGACTGATTTTAAAAGCTTAAATTACACAATACGATGAAAGAATACAAACAACAAATGAAACTCAGTACTGATGTTTAACCTGAAGTTAAGTTAAAGAAACAAATTGGTGGTGGGCCCGCATTCACGCTTTTCCAAAACGGTAAGGTAGGGTAAGTAAGATGTGTAAACTGTATCACCTGCGGGCAACAGATCCGCACAGGTGGGTATGTTTCTGAATTTCTGCACGTGTTGTATGCATGTAAGTGTGTGATGAGAGAACAATAAACGAAGAAGGTTGGTGCTGATATGATGGGAAGGCCTAGCCCAAGGATACGTATGTCGTATGTGATATGTAATGGTCGTTTCATCGTAGCCAAACTAATTTGCCAAACTAGTTTGGCCACGAAGAATCTTGTGTAAAGGTAAGACGGATAAATAAAACAAACAAACTATAAATCGATGCACGATCTATTTTCACCGCTTTTGAATGTTTTACAGCTAACTATGGACAGATATATTCGTTATCTTCCAAAACACTAAAATTATTTCGGTTCAAAAAAAACTAAAAAAGATTCGGACTTATTTCAGTTTTTGCTTTTTAATTCATAAAGTATAGGATTTTGACAATAATTGTTAATGTCGTTTTGAAAGTATATCAAATTTAAGACAATTTAAGTCCACCCACAGCTCCATGTAATTTTATATTACCCATAAATATGATTATGATTATCATGTCCAATAGTTTTTGAGAAATGATACTTTGTTATTTTCATTTGTTTAAATAACATTTGAATTCGAAGTTATTGTTTTTGTTTTCAGCCCAATATCGGCATAACCGCATATGATTGACATTAGTTGTTGCTAACACTTTAAAAGTATATTAAATTTGAGACAATTTAAGCCTGCCCACAGCTCGCAGCTGCAGTCTCGTCTTGGCAACTTTTAACATGAAAATGTTTTTGATGGGATTTTACTTCGTTTTGTAAGTTTGTTGTTTATGCCATTTATTTTTATTTTGGTAAAAGTTTTAAGTTTAAGAATACTGTGTACTAAAACTAGCAGCTTAAATAGTAAATTTAAGCTTTCTAGGACTTCAGGAAGTACCCTAGAATTTTGATGATTAACAGTGAATGAGTGACGAAATCGTTTTTTTAGAAATCAATAAAATCTAAAGTATAAGAGCTATGTAATTGACACTTTATATGTTTTATATGTCAACCATGTGCGGTTATGCCAAATTAATATTTAAACAAAAACGAAAGTTGGAATTTAAATGTTGTTAAAAAAATGACAGTATTCAAAGTATAATTTCTCAAAAACAATCAGACATACAGAGCGGTGGACTAAAATTGTCTCAAATTTAACATAATTTCAAAGCGATAGTAACAACTCATATAAAAAACCCATGGTTTGTGAATTAATTAGCAAAACCTGAAAAAAATCAGAGAATGTTTAAGTTTTCTCAAGATGGCGGGTTTTCCCCACGATTAATTTTTTGGGAACTTTGGGATATCAATCAGAACATAATTCTTTAAAATTTCCACCAATTATTAGTCAAGAGGTTTCAAACGTCCGAATGCAATGGGAAACATAAATAGTTGTATAGCTTGCCGTAACAAAATGGACTAAGACTTCTGCGAATTTGCTCAATATAACAGTAGTAAAACATTCAAAAGATGTGAACGTAGATTGTACATCGATTTATATACTTTGTTTGTTTTATCTGTCTCACCTGAAACACATTTGTTTATAGCACAGGAATAATACATAGTTTGACCACGAGGACAAGTAATTCCCCGTGGTCAAAATAGATTGGCGAATTAGTTTGGCTACGAGGAAACGACGGTCGAAGGCGAAAACTTATTCTAAAGTCCATCGAACGTCACATACAAGTTTTAAATTTGACATTATGGCAATTGTGGCCGGTACAGGCGAAACAAGGGTATTATAATCATGTAATAGGTAATCGTTGGTTCTCTGCACTTGATACGCATAGTAATGCTGATTAAAATCTATACACTCTAATGAAACACACTCAAATGTAACTTCATCATTGTTAAGTAAATAAATATTTTTTATTTCACCAAACTTAGGTAAGCCTGAAGATTCTGAAATATCTAGAATGACAATTGACGACAACACAAATCGGACACTATGTAGTTTCACCCATGCTAATGAGTACCAACAATTATTATCGATTATACCTCGAGAATGAAAGTTTAGCCATACATTTTCAATGTGCGCTTCTGTCATAATTGCCTTTTTACCATAAGAGATAGTCTTTGTAGTTTCATTTTTAATAAAAGTATCGTTTAAAATTAATTGATGTTTAATAGCTATTGTTTTACAAACATTTACTCTGTTGTGCGATGCTCTGGCCACAAATTTAGATATACGATGCTTGGCTTCAAACCTCATCGTCCAGATGTGGGTAAGTGGGCCATTTTTTTTTACATTTCTGGATAATGTGTAAGAAAATGAAACTTTAGCTTTAAGTCTGTTTCAGTTAATTGAGATAGAGCGTTTCATTCAGCTACTGAAAATTTTACTTGATCAATAGTATTTTCATGGACTCTATGACTTAAAAGTTTATCCAACAATTGTCTTAATTTGATGTATAAGAACCAAACTTCGTTTTCATCTGGGACATTACGTCCGACAATTAGCCCAAAATATCGAATAAGTGTAAGCATTTCAGAAGCCGAACATTTTAACTTTAATGTTGAGCCTTCTTTTGCTACAGAATTGCATGGTGTCGATGTTGAATCAGGTCCATAATTAAAATACCGTATTCTTGATTACAAATTGTCAAAAGAAATTAGCTAGTTAGCTACTAGTTCGTACTAGATTCTGTATCACATATCGACAAGCACCCTCGAGATAGTCATGTAAAACATCTACGGCGACGTTTAGAAATAAGTCAAACCCATCTAAAGCAAGCCACGAGCATTTTGCAAATGCCATAATCGCCACGCTTGGCGCCATGCTTTTCTCAAACATGCAATGAAATAAACAACAAAAAAAATCAAAGTTTTATTTTTAATACGCATAGTGGCAGAATGTCATGATGCCTGTGCCACAAATTTATGTGGAATGGAAATTAAAAAAAAGGACTTTGCCGGCCTAGGCCTGCAACATTTGTATGAAATTGCATTAACGACCTCTTGGCATCATGACATTCTGCCACTATGCGTATTAAATATAAAACTGTTTTTTTTGTTGTTTATTTCATTGCATGTTTGATAAAAGCACTATACATACCTCGGCGGGAAATATGGGGTTGCCCGCCTGAGACCTATCCGACCTCGCTTCGCTCGGCCGTCTATATGTCTTCGGCCGGCAACCCCTTTCGTCCCGGCCTCTGTAGTAATGTACTATTAAACGTTTGTGTTCTGAATCTAAATTCTCAAAAGCATTGCTGTACGAGCTAAATATTTTTTGAACAGCATTTTTAACATGAACATTGCTTTGATCTGGTGGTACCATATCATTAAACTGTCGCTTTATAATGCATTGTGATCTAGAATGAAATAATTGAAGATTTTCTACAAGAACTTGTTCGGCTTTACGCGGTATTATCGGGTTGGCATATAGAGTGGAGACGAGACTTGCAGCATGGTGACCAAGAGAATTTTCGTGTCTTTTAGTTAGTAGAGATCCAATTGCATTTACTGTTTCGTAAGTTTCTTTGCTTGACGTTGAAGGTAAATTTGAGATATTGGTATCTGTATCAATCGCATTCTTACTATTTGGATGAGGCAAGACTGACAATGATGACTGGTGGTCTCTAACTAAGTGCTTTTTGAAAGATGCAGAGGAAATATAATGACGATAACACCCTTGTTCACCACAGCGAAATCCGGAAAATCCTACCGTTGATTTACAGAAAGTTCGCACATGAGTTATAAGTAAATTCGGAGACGCACTGGCTTTTTTGCAATAGTAACACGTGAACATTTTTTAAAGTAATAACTCTAGATCAGTTAAAAGAGTATTCACAGCCTGCGTAGGCCTGTCAAATTTAGTTTTAATATCGTAGAAACCCAATTGAATAAAAAGCCAGATGTCTCCAGCTTCCTCCGGGTAACAAGCTCCTGTCGACTGAAATATTTTAAAAGCACAGTCTACACGGTTAATAATTTGTTAAAACTATACAATGTGTCGTTTATAACTACATACGCTACTTTTACCTCAATAACGGTAGGGCCAACAAAAATAACGAATGGTTGAACTGTGCGGCCTAGCCTCTGCAGGTTCTCCTTTTTTTGAATGATCTTGTTGGTTACGTCGGCTTCAGAAGCAGCTTGCGATATATAGCCGTCGCATACCTCTGCTCTGGATGGCTTCCACGCTAGCTTCCTTTTATTTTCCGTGCAGGTGAAATGTTGATGACATAAGCCAGCAACATCAAAGCAACATTGCTAGATGTCTCTGGTTCATCTTCTGTATTCAAAGAAAAAAAAAGTTTCGGTTAAGATTTGAGACTTAACTTTATGAAGGTTTAAAATAAGAACTAATATTTGAGAAAAAATTCTTACCATCAATGAGTGCAATTATATTTGCTATTTTTGTTCTTGTGTCTTGGTCTCTAATTTTTCTTAATTTTAATGAAGCATATTTTATAATTTCTTCATTTTTGAGGGTGATAAAAGAAAATAATTTGTTTTCCTTTCCCGGATACAGACCACTGAAATTGTTCATTAGCTGAAAAAAGAATACAATAAATGTACGCTATGTTATTTTCACTGGTGAGAAAGGGGGGCTTGTGCAAGGTCCGTCCGGATCGCTACCACAGAGCTTATTGGGGTGTTAAGCGAGCACTACAATAGCTTGTCACTTTTACTGCCTGCATAATAGCTCGTTCTGCAATGTCTGCATCGCGCGAGTTTTGATGTTGCAAGTGTCTAGAGTTTGTGCGGAAGGAGAAGAATCGTGGCAGAAACGGGAACTAACATTATGAATTTTACATGGCAATCGAAATTTAGACACTTGTCTTATGAAAAATAAAGAAACTTCTGTCATTCATATGTCATTGCGTAGGTTTATATACAAAAACCACAAAGATTATGTAAAAAAAAAAATAAGGCTGCGTTATATGCTTACCAAGGTATAGCCTTGTGATTGTTTCAAGGCTGGGAAATCCTTGAAGTAATCCGCTATTTCACCTTTTCCGCATTTAATGCGGTTTAGGCGGTGATCTGCAGTTTCTGCCCACTTTTCTTCAACAGATTTCCATGGATCGATATTGTTTTTCAGCCACAATAATGTTTCTTCATAGACAATACCTGTAATTTATATATGCATGGTGGGATGAGTTAACAAGAGGAAGGGCAAAGTGAAATATATATACTCAGCGGCCCTAATTTGTTTGGTTTTCATACATATTGCTACGATTTTGGGCCAAATTTTCTGCCGCTGAGTATATATAAATGGGTTATATAAATTCTAAAAATATCCCAATAAAAAAATATGAACAGCAAGAAAAAAAATTACGGTAAGTTACATGTTATGTTCAAACAATGTGGTCTGGGTTTAAAAAAGTTTATGACTACGCATACAAATTACTACCCATACATATAGGGGGTCAAATTTGTTGCATTTTAACTCCTCTATCACCTCCTGCTAGGAACCTTGTATGTATGTTTAATACAACTTGATAAGGTTCATAATCCTACATAGGGCTGAATAATAAAATTTAGCAAGAAGCATGGTCGTCAACAAAAGTAAATTATCAATTTCTAGTTTGATCACATAGAATTGGTGTTCAATTAACAATATTTGTATTAACATATAACCGGTAATTTGATAAGTAATAATTTGCTTACCACTTTCCAGAGATTCAAGGCTATGGATGTCCTCATCTGTGATAGTTGGTGTAGATCTGAGCGATACTCCCGACGACTTCGACGCACCTTCTCGCAACTTTCTCCTTCGTGCTATGTAACTCTCGTATAACTTCCCCCCACCATATCAGCCCTAGGATGTCCACTGCTGGACATAGGCCTCCCCCAATTTCATGGGGGGTAAATGCCATAATCGCCACGCTTGGCATGCGGGTTGGCGATCGCAGTATCTCCACCGCATTTAAGGAATGCTGCTGCCCATTCCCCGGTGGTCGTGGTCGTAGTTTTAGGACATACCCGGGTCCACACGGCTCGTATAACTTGCCGCTAGCATTTTTAAAATTCTTCACTGGAAATTTTCTTCGCACAATTGTTTTCCAGTTTGTGGTTTATTAGAAGCTGGCTTAATTTCCTTCGGGAACCCTCCATCAGTATTGTATTGCTCTGCCGTCTAAACTTTCCTGTATGTAAAACAACATTATTGATTTGTTGTTGAACAAATGAATAAATTAATAAGTATGTTAATAACAATAGCATTATTAAGACACACTTTTCTGCCAACTACCTGAATATGTTTCGTCTTAGAAGATTTGAAGCAAATACGATTATGTACCTTTATAAAAAAAAACTAATCCTAATTATACTCTAAATGTGAAAGTTTGAATGTTTGTTACTCGATTATGCAAAAACAGATTTGGACAACACTATCCCGAAAAAAATTAAATTTTTATTTATCTATTTTTAGTGGCAAGTAAATGTGTTTTGTTTATATATATATATATATACAAGGTGTTTGGTATAACGATTTAGGAGGTCATGGAAGGGACTATTAGAAAGAGTTTGAACCTTATTTATCTTAGTCCAAATTGGTTTTTTTTTTTACATTGTTCTCTAACGACAACACAAACTTGACTTTGCCGTTGGAAAAGTTTTTTCCATACATCGACATAGGTCACGGTTAGTTGAACAACCGCAAGGCAAAACACTGTTACAAAAAGGCTATCACATATTGGACTAAGGTAAAAAGGGATCAAACCTAATAGTCCTCATCACCGCCTAAAGTTCCTACATCGTTATACCAAACACGTTGTATAATATATACATATACATATATATATATTATACGTTCCCTCGATTTTGTCAGGATCCCACCATCAAACCTGACCCTGACCTGATGACTATAGGACCACCCAGGATGTCTACCCTTACAAAAAAAAACCCAAATCGGTCCAGGGGTCTTCGAGTACCTAATTGGGAAAATACATAAAAAAAAAGGACAAGATGCTTATACTGTGAATATTTGAAGACTGTAGCTCCAACCGTTTGGTTGTAAAATCTGAGTGAAAGACGACAGACTGACAAACAGACAGACAAGATAGACAGATGGATGGACATGTGAGTTACAGCAATATGGTACCATTTACACCCTTTGGGTACGGAACCCTGATAAACAGTAGAGTAAACAATCCTATAATCTGCACTGTGTTAGAGCCAAGCAAACCCTAATTTATACTTTTTATTGTGTGAACAAATTAATAAAGAGTAACAGTACCCTCCGTCTAACAATTCTCTCTTAAAAGCCAATAAGGTAAATCACTTAAAATAAAAAATAAGTTTCAAGAATAGACTAATTGGTCCTGCATGAGTTCTATTGGCGATGATGATGGTCTTGATAAAGTTGCACGGTTATTTCATTGCTGTTTACTTACTTTTAACACTACTATGTAAACTTACTCAAGTATGTAAAAACTAAAAATGAATAACACTATTAGACCAACTCGCAACTAATACAACACACAATAACCACACACTAAAACACACATTTTTTTTTTAATAAACAATGTGTTGAACACATCGGCTTCCCACAACAGGCTCTTATACAGTACAAACAAACAAGTATACTGTCGATAGTTAGGAACTTGTCACAAGTCATCAAGACAATTCTAATACATCTATAAATTTTTAGAAGTTCCTAAGGCCACCTTCAGTCTCCATCATAATACCAGCTCTATGGTACCGTCATAATGCATTGTCACCTGAATTGAACTGGTCTACAAATTTTCAACGCGATTGGAGTTAGGGTCTTTACTGACAAGTGAAGCTAATTGTTACAATTAATTTAATACTTACTGAAATATCTTTTTGTTCTGGCGAGTCCGGACTCCGGTCTAGATTGTGGCTATCTCAATTTCTCTAGATTTTTTTAAATTTCATTCGGGGGCCAACTTTAGGAATAAACTCTTTCAGCTCCTCGATCTCTAATATGATAGCAGTGTCATAATCAATTTCGTTTTCTGTAAAGAAAAACAATACTTGTTTATTGAATCCGTAATGAGACCTTGGCAAATCAACATTAATTGTGTCCAAATTCGATATATGACATACCGGCCGCAGCTTCATTACTACTTGCATTATTGCAAAACAATTACACAGATGCAAACTTACTTCGTGCGAATTATACTAAATCTTAGTTCCAGGCCAACGTCTGTTTATTGTCTAGAAACACAAACAAAACAACATTTTTAGTGTATTTAAGTTTGAAATCACCACATGGTATGGCGGCCATTTGTTTTTTGCAAAACGAGAGAAATTTACTGTTTCGACGGACTGAGCGTATAAATGCTAAATTTTACTTTAACGACTTGACCAAGAAAGCTGATTTAGTAAAGTCTAGAACACAATTAAACAATTGCAAGTTGAAAAACAAGTTACGTGAACAAACGTTTTCGCGGTTTTTTTCTATCTAAGTATATAACGATTCATCGATTCGATGAGTACTTACCAGAGAATATTTCTGTGTATTCTTGTAGGCCGAGGTCCTCAAGTAATTCCCGGATGTCCATTTTACAATAATTAGCACAAAGCAAAAATCACGATGCGGTCGGCACTCGGCACTACTGACTGGCTCGGCTCGACCGACAAACAAAACATGTGGTGACTGGTGAGTGTTGCCACAGGTTAGTAAAAATGTCCCAACATATCATAATAATGTCGTCCAATGAAATTATTATTCATATTAACACAACAAAAAAATATATAGTTTATAATTATAATAATTTTTATATGGAATATTTATATATATATATATATATATATATATATATATATATATATATATATATTGTTTAAGCATAGAATCGATGGCATTTTTAATTGTAATTATACTATTGTATGGCGGAACTTACTTCACCGTGATACAATTTTAACTAGTACGGGAAGTAATGGATATCATTCTGCAAAAGGATGTAAATTACAATTAATTTTGCTATGAGACTATACCTAAGTACTATACGTTTTTGTACCAATAATTTGTGTTGTAATGAAATAAATAATTGATTGATTGATTGTTTCTCCCAAAAATATGGTAAATGGGCCAGGTCGTAAAATTAGCCTCATTACATAAAAGCAACATTAGCACATATAACAGGTTAAATACGCCTATTGACCGACCGAGCGAAGCGAACGAATGTCTCCGTTTCAGCTTCGGCAAAAATGCTGTCGTATGTCCGGTGGCTGTTCTTCTCTACAGGTCGCATGCAAACCATACTAAAGAATTAATAAAAATAATTTTCTCAATTCTTAGTACCTAGTTTATCTTCAATGACAGATAAACTCTCCATTACTAGGTAACCAGTTGGGTCTATAAGAAGAGTACAGAGGCATTACAGTGGAATCTAACACCTTTTATCTTTTAAAAATCACCAATCCACGTGGTTTTTTAAAGTGTAGAAATCGCAACCACTCATTCAGAGGTCCAATGTCCATAGACTAATTAGTTGATTGTGTAACCAATGAATACAATAGGGTAAAAAATTTAAAAGTTTTAGTAAAAAAATTGGTAACATAGGATGGGTTACACAAGTGGTAGTTAATTTCGTTTTTAGGGGCTAGATTAAAAATAATTATGTAATAAAGTGCGTTCGAGAAGCTACGGCACATCTTTTCTTCCAATATTCCGCAGTGTGTCAAGACGCAGGTCTTTGACCAGTGTGTTGAAAATGATGACATATGGCACTGAAACGTGGTCGCTTAGGTACTATGGGCCTCATGAAAGGACTCAGTCACCCATAGAGCAATGGAGAGGGCTATGCTGGGAGTTTCTCTGCGTGATCGCATCAGAAATGAGGTCATCCGCAGCAGAACCAAAGTGACCGATATAGCCCTTCGAATCGCTAAACTTAAGTGGCAGTGGGTGGGGCACATTGCACCTAGAACCGATGGCCGTTGGGGTGGAAAGGTTCTCGAGTGGCGGCCACGTATCCGATGGCGAAGCGTGGGTAGACCCCCCACAAGGTGGACTGATGACCTGGTAAAGGTCGCGGGAGTCCGCTGGATGCGGTTAGCGCAAGAGCCGGTCATTATGGCACTCTTTGGGGGAGGCCTATGTCCAGCAGTGGACGTCATCCGGCTCACATGATGATGATGATAATGATGAATGAAATGTTGAAGGTGGCAAAAAACAAACTAAGCAAAATATGTACAGAATACATTTTTATTTTATTTTTAATAAGGAGAAGAAATTTTCGCACACTTGGTACTTGCTGGGGACGTAGTGATTCCACATTCTTGAAATAGAGAAAATACACTAACAAATAAATATAAAACATATGTAACGTAAAAGTCAGGTTTATAACTTCAGTCCATTGTTCGGTGTGCAACATCCAGATGTATTACAAAATTGACAAGATTCTTAAAATAAACCCATGGAAATTAACAAAAAATCGATTTGAATTGAAGGCGTTTTAGTTTCAAAAAATATTTAGAGATTAGTACCTATAAGCAGAGATAAAATTACCAATAAATAATCATTACCTTATAAACATTTTGTGATACATGTCTTCAATGATTCCAATACCCTATTCCCTGCAAAATCATTGTGATGGCAACACCAACTGACTTACGGAAGTACGGCGTTTACTTATTAAAACGTAGCAGGTACCGGAACAACGGAACAAGTTTCTGCCTGTTTCGTGCCACGCCAGACGACCTTGAACACCCTGTCGACCACAAATTCGCGTGAATTACGGCCCGCCAACCCATTTCCTGATACATTGCGTGTGATACTAACAACCGCAGTGTATAATGCGTCTCCACCACGCAATGAAGAACTAAAATTCGTATTTTCTAAATCTCTCTTTGATTGGATTGGGCGAGAGAAGCAAAATTAAAGACGCATCTTTCACTTAAGATTTGACGCACGTAAAAAGAGCTCCTGGCGATGTACCTGCGCTGCAAACAAAATGTATGCGAAAACGTACTCCGCACGTAAAAAGAGCTCCTGGCGATGTACCTGCGCTGCAAACAAAATGTATGCGAAAACGTACTCCCTCCACTAGCCGCCCGGGGCTCTTTACGTGCGTTGGATTATATATCAGCTTATATACCTACATGATTAGCCTAAGAACGATATTTTAAGTAGAAATCGACAATTATGGGAGTTACTAGTTACGGAGATATTCACGTTTTAGAGAATTAATTCAATACTATACTATTTCGTGTTCCTTAGGCAGAATAGCCAGATGGAACCCTTATTATTACGTCATGTCCGTCCGTCCGTTTGTCACATTTTAATCTACGTTATTTTAAATCAGACAGGCAAACGTTATTTCTTCTGCAGTGTAGTAGCGGTTTTTTTTATTTATTTATCGTATGGCTATTTTAAATAAGGCTGCGAGGCCCAGAAGAGACTGTATCGGCCAAAGTTGTTACTCTTTTAACACCACCCAGGGCAGGGATCACGTGCAGGGTTCCTGAGCTGAGTAACGGCGATCCCCCAATGTCAAGTGAATGGTTAACTTGACTGTTAGACGTTCTCAAGCCGCCTCCAGTAGCAGAGGGCCTACTCCGAGCTTCGAAAATTGAACTTCGTGTCGTGCCGTCCCTTTCACTCTCGTGTTATAAACTATATGACGGAAAGGGACGGCACGATACGAAGTTCGATTTTCGAAGTTCGGAGTAGGCCCTCAGTTACGGAACCATATACTGAGCATGGCCCGACATGCTCTTGGTCACTTTGCTGTTGGTGTTACGAGTTAGGAGATAGGTATGTGCCAGACTAGGGCACATAGGGTTAAAAAGCGCCCAAAGCCGTGTCGGACTCGCACACCGATGGTTCCTCACCTTAAAAATAACAATAGTAGGTAAATGGCATACAAAACGGTAAACATCAAATTATACACCTGTCGCCCTTAGGAACCCTTATAGTATCGCCATGTCCGTCCACGGTATAGCTCAGTAACCGTTACTCCTAGAAAGATGTAATTTGGTATTTCACAATACATACCTAATCACTGTGACAAAACAGTACAATAAAATATAAAAAAAAAACACTAGAGTAGGTACATCCCCTCATAATCGTGTGGGTTGTCGTTGGATAGCTCGTTTAAAAAAATGCTGGGTTTTAGGGTTCCGTACCTCAAAAGGAAAAAACGGAACCTCTACAGGATCTGTCTGTCTGTCACAGCCAATTTGATGAAGAAAATAGGCGAACAAAAACCATTCCCCCTTATCTCCGAAACTACTCGGTCTAAAATTTTGAAAAAATGCAGAATATAGTTATTTACCTATAAATTACAGAAAAACCTGTAAGAAGTCTATAGGGTTATCGGTTCTTGAGTTATCACTGAAAAACTGTCTAGCCCAAACAAAAGGATGTATAAGTGCCGCAATTGCCCTATGTAGATACGACTATTTGAATCAAAGTATAGGATAGAGGTTTAAGATGTGTAGTAGTAGTAGTAGTAGTAGTAGTAGGTATAGGTACGGAACCCTGCATTGTGCGTGGTCCGATACACACTTGGCCGGTTTTTTATAATCCGTTTTTTTGATTCGGGCATAGGTTTGCGTAATATTAAACTTTAAAACGCAAGTTTTTTTGGAGTCAAGTGTCCCCCCTACCCTTCTGCAGCTAAACAGTTACTATTATACTGGGTACATGAGAAAAAACAAGGCAGTAGGATACATAATAAAGTTAAAAGAAAAATTAGGTACCAGAGCTAAGTAAGCATTACTAGTTAACGAGTAATAGCCGAACTTAAGAAATGTATGATTAAAATCATATGAATTCGCCGAATTGTACCCAACTAGTCCGTTTGAAAAGCGACTTTACTGTCCTAGCTAGAAGATTTAATTTTGTGGCATTATTTTAAATATCGGACAATAATTTCAACTACAAGCAAAATTTTCTACTCGTCGACTGAAATGTTGTATTGTAAGTAGTCGGGCACCTGACAGACGCAAACCGCTTATGTAAAAAACGTATACAGAGCCACGACGCGTAAATATACCGAGTCTATAAACGTATGTGGACTACTTCTTTGAATGTTGTAGCTTACTTTCATACGTAGCGAACAACATTTTGTAAGTAGTCGGCTACCTGACAGACGCAAACTGCTTATGTAAGAAACGTATACGGAGCCACGATGCGTAAATATACCGAGTCTATAAACGTATGTGGACTACTTCTTTGAATGTTGTAGCTTACTTTCATACGTAGCCAACAACATTTTGTAAGTAGTCGGGCACCTGACAGACGCAAACCGCTTATGTAAAAAACGTATACAGAGCCACGACGCGTAAATATACCGAGTCTATAAACGTATGTGGACTACTTCTTTGAATGTTGTAGCTTACTTTCATACGTAGCCAACAACATTTTGTAAGTAGTCGGCTACCTGACAGACGCAAACCGCTTATGTAAAAAACGTATACGGAGCCACGATGCGTAAACATACCGAGTCTATAAACGTATGTGGACTACTTCCTTGAATGTTGTAGCTTACTTTCATACGTAGGCAACAACATTTTGTAAGTAGTCGGTAGACCCCGGTATCGGCGGTGCAAATTGGTAGCTGTCAAGTTCTTAGGGATGGGTAAAAATATTTATGATGTCGATATCGATTCTCTTGTTTTTTCTGTACCATTAGTTTTATATGTATACCATTTTTTGTATTTAGAATTTTATCTATTTCAGTAACAAAGCTAAAGGATTCAAAACGTTTAAAGGAATCCTTAGATGTAATACTCGAGGTTAAAAAAATATTTCACTATTACGTTTGCATCAAACAGGAATACTTAATTATTTAAAAATACGGAAAGTGATACATAATAATCCTGGATTCACAACTACACAAATTATACAAAGTTTGTTGGAGGGCAAAAGTGTCGAAATTACAGATGTAAATAAGAATACAGTAAAAAATTACGCCAATTGTAAATTTTTGGCTATTAAGCAGTATGAAGTAGGAAAGTCATGTTCCTTCTTAAAATTGATTTTTAGCAACAGAAGACGAAGTCTAGCGCCCTTTAACTTAGAAAAAATGTTAATAATATATTTCGAGACATATATTTCTAAGTTATATTGGGTTTAATGTTGAATATATTCATCGCGACTTCACTAGATTACTAAGTGAAGGCTACTGAAAAAACTGATCGTTCATTAAGAATACGAAATCGTTTTTTTTTTCGATTTTTAAGGATACGTTTTTTTTCTTTTGGTGGAAATAAAACTGAGGCATATAAATTATTTAACTTTTAATTAAATTGTGAATGTTTCGTGCTATGAAGATAACGATAATTTGTTAGTAATGATGAATACTTGAAGATTTTTATTTGTAAAAAAAAACTATTTAACCCACATAATATTTATATAGTCCTGTTGTATAAAATAATAACGTTTAATTGAAGTCTTAGACTCTCATTGTGGCGAAGAAAAATTATCGACATATAGCTATAATTATCGACATACCTCTAGTATTTCAAAATAATTTTTACCCATCCCTAAGAACTTGACAGCTACCAATTTGCACCGCCGATACCGGGATCTAGTAGTCGGCTACCTGAGAGACGCAAACCGCTTATGTAAAAAACGTATACAGAGCCATGACGCGTAAATATACCGAGTCTATAAATGTATGCGGACTACTTCTTTGAATGTTGTAGCTTACTTTCATAATTAACCAACAACATTTTGTAAGTAGTCGGGCACCTGACAGACGCAAACCGCTTATGTAAAACACGTATACAGAGCCACGATGCGTAAATATACAGAGTCTATAAACGTATGTGGACTACTTCTTTGAACGTTGTAGGTTACTTTCATACGTAGCCAACAACATTTTGTAAGTAGTCGGCTACCTGACAGACACAAACCGCTTATGTAAAAAACGTATACAGAGCCATGACGTGTAAATATACCGAGTCTATAAATGTATGCGGACTACTTCTTTGAATGTTGTAGCTTACTTTCATACGTAGCGAACAAAATTTTGTAAGTAGTCGGCTACCTGACAGACGCAAACCGCTTATGTAAAACACGTATACAGAGCCACGATGCGTAATAATACAGAGTCTATAAACGTATGTGGACTACTTCTTTGAATGTTGTAACTTACTTTCATACGTAGCCAACAACATTTTGTAAGTAGTCGGCTACCTGACAGACGCAAACCGCTTATGTAAAAAACGTATACAGAGCCATGACGCGTAAATATACCGAGTCTATAAATGTATGCGGACTACTTCTTTGAATGTTGTAGCTTACTTTCATACGTAGCCAACAACATTTTGTAAGTAGTCGGCTACCTGACAGACGCAAACCGCTTATGTAAAAAACGTATACGGAGCCACGATGCGTAAATATACCGAGTCTATAAACGTATGTGGACTACTTCTTTGAATGTTGTAGCTTACTTTCATACGTAGGCAACAACATTTTGTAAGTAGTCGGCTACCTGACAGACGCAAACCGCTTATGTAAAAAACGTATACAGAGCCATGACGCGTAAATATACCGAGTCTATAAATGTATGCGGACTACTTCTTTGAATGTTGTAGCTTACTTTCATACGTAGGCAACAACATTTTGTAAGTAGTCGGCTACCTGACAGACGCAAACCGCTTATGTAAAAAACGTATACGGAGCCACGATGCGTAAATATACCGAGTCTATAAACGTATGTGGACTACTTCTTTGAATGTTGTAGCTTACTTTCATACGTAGGCAACAACATTTTGTAAGTAGTCGGCTACCTGACAGACGCAAACCGCTTATGTAAAAAACGTATACAGAGCCATGACGCGTAAATATACCGAGTCTATAAATGTATGCGGACTACTTCTTTGAATGTTGTAGCTTACTTTCATACGTAGCCAACAACATTTTGTAAGTAGTCGGCTACCTGACAGACGCAAACCGCTTATGTAAAAAACGTATACGGAGCCACGATGCGTAAATATACCGAGTCTATAAACGTATGTGGACTACTTCTTTGAATGTTGTAACTTACTTTCATACGTAGCCAACAACATTTTGTAAGTAGTCGGCTACCTGACAGACGCAAACCGCTTATGTAAAAAACGTATACAGAGCCATGACGCGTAAATATACCGAGTCTATAAATGTATGCGGACTACTTCTTTGAATGTTGTAGCTTACTTTCATAATTAACCAACAACATTTTGTAATTAGTTGGGCACCTGACAGACGCAAACCGCTTATGTAAAACACGTATACAGAGCCACGATGCGTAAATATACAGAGTCTATAAACGTATGTGGACTACTTCTTTGAATGTTGTGGCTTACTTTCATACGTAGCCAACAACATTGTGTAAGTAGTCGGTCACCTGACAGACGCCAACCGCTTATGTAAAAAACGTATACAGAGCCATGCCGGGTAAATGTAATGGGTCTCTAAACTTATACCGACTACTTCTTTGAATGTTGTAGTTTCATTTCATACGTAGCCAATAACATTATGTAAGTAGTCGGGCACCTGACAGACGCAAACCGCTTATGTAAAAAACATATAGCGAGCCATGACGCGTAAATATACTGAGTCTATAAACGTATGTGGACTACTTCTTTGAATGTTGTAGCTTACTTTCATACGTAGCCAACAACATTTTGTAATTAGTCGGCTACCTGACAGACGTAAACCGCTTATGTAAAAAACGTATACAGAACCATGACGCGTAAATATACCGAGTCTATAAATGTATGCGGATTACTTCTTTGAATGTTGTAGCTTACTTTCATAACTAACCAACAACATTTTGTAAGTAGTCGGGCACCTGACAGACGCAAACCGCTTATGTAAAACACGTATACAGAGCCACGATGCGTAAATATACAGAGTCTATAAACGTATGTGGACTACTTCTTTGAATGTTGTAGCTTACTTTCATACGTAGCCAACAACATTTTGTAAGTAGTCGGCTACCTGACAGACGCGAACCGCTTATGTAAAAAACGTATACAGAGCCATGACGCGTAAATATACCGAGTCTATAAATGTATGCGGACTACTTCTTTGAATGTTGTAGCTTACTTTCATACGTAGCGAACAACATTTTGTAAGTAGTCGGCTACCTGACAGACGCAAACCGCTTATGTAAAACACGTATACAGAGCCACGATGCGTAAATATACAGAGTCTATAAACGTATGTGGACTACTTCTTTGAATGTTGTAACTTACTTTCATACGTAGCCAACAACATTTTGTAAGTAGTCGGCTACCTGACAGACGCAAACCGCTTATGTAAAAAACGTATACAGAGCCATGACGCGTAAATATACCGAGTCTATAAACGTATGTGGACTACTTCTTTGAATGTTGTAGCTTACTTTCATAATTAGCCAACAACATTATGTAAGTAGTCGGCTACCTGACAGACGCGAACCGCTTATGTAAAAAACGTATACAGAGCCATGACGCGTAAATATACCGAGTCTATAAATGTATGCGGACTACTTCTTTGAATGTTGTAGCTTACTTTCATACGTAGCGAACAACATTTTGTAAGTAGTCGGCTACCTGACAGACGCAAACCGCTTATGTAAAAAACGTATACAGAGCCATGACGCGTAAATATACCGAGTCGATAAATGTATGCGGACTACTTTGTTGTAGCTCACTTTCATACGTAGCCAACAACATTTTGTAAGTAGTCGGCTACCTGACAGACGCAAACCGCTTATGTAAAAAACGTATACGGAGCCACGATGCGTAAATATACCGAGTCTATAAACGTAGGCGGACTACTTCTTTGAATGTTGTAGCTTACTTTCATAATTAGCCAACAACATTATGTAAGTAGTCGGGCACCTGACAGACGCAAACCGCTTATGTAAAACACGTATACAGAGCCACGACGTGTAAATAAACCGAGTCTATAAACGTATCTGGACTACTTCTTTGAATGTTGTAGCTTACTTTCATACGTAGCGAACAACATTTTGTAAGTAGTCGGCTACCTGACAGACGCAAGCCGCTTATGTAAAAAACGTATACAGAGCCATGACACGTAAATATACCGAGTCTATAAACGTATGCGGACTACTTCTTTGAATGTTGTAGCTAACTTTCATAATTAGCCAACAACATTATGTAAGTAGTCGGGCACCTGACAGACGCAAACCGCTTCTGTAAAACACGTATACGGAGCCACGATGCGTAAATATACAGAGTCTATAAACGTATGTGGACTACTTCTTTGAATGTTGTAGCTTACTTTCATACGTAGCCAACAACATTGTGTAAGTAGTCGGGCACCTGACAGACGCCAACCGCTTATGTAAAAAACGTATACAGAGCCATGCTGGGTAAATGTAATGGGTCTCTAAACGTATGCCGACTACTTCTATGAATGTTGTAGCTTACTTTCATACGTAGCCAACAACATTTTGTAAGTAGTCGGCTACCTGACAGACGCAAACCGCTTATGTAAAAAACGTATACAGAGCCACGACGCGTAAATATACAGAGTCTATAAACGTATGTGGACTACTTCTTTGAATGTTGTAGCTTACTTTCATACGTAGCCAACAACATTTTGTAAGTAGTCGGGCACCTGACAGACGCAAACCGCTTATGTAAAAAACGTATACAGAGCCATGCCGGGTAAAAGTAATGGGTCTCTAAACGTATGCCGACTACTTCTTTGAATGTTGTAGCTTACTTTCATACGTAGCCAACAACATTTTGTAAGTAGTCGGCTACCTGACAGACGCAAACCGCTTATGTAAAAAACGTATACAGAGCCACGACGCGTAAATATACCGAGTCTATAAACGTATGTGGACTACTTCTTTGAATGTTGTAGCTTACTTTCATACGTAGCCAACAACATTTTGTAAGTAGTCGGGCACCTGACAGACGCAAACCGCTTATGTAAAAAACGTATACAGAGCCATGCCGGGTAAATGTAATGGGTCTCTAAACGTATGCTGACTACTTCTTTGAATGTTGTAGCTTACTTTCATACGTAGCCAACAACATTTTGTAAGTAGTCGGCTACCTGACAGACGCAAACCGCTTATGTAAAAAACGTATACAGAGCCACGGCGCGTAAATATACCGAGTCTATAAACGTATGTGGACTACTTCTTTGAATGTTGTAGCTTACTTTCATACGTAGCCAACAACATTATGTAAGTAGTCGGGCACCTGACAGACGCAAACCGCTTATGTAAAAAACGTATACGGAGCCACGATGCGTAAAAATACCGAGTCTATAAACGTATGTGGACTACTTATTTGAATGTTGTAGCTTACTTTCATACGTAGCCAACAGCATTTTGTAAGTAGTCGGGCACCTGACAGATGCAAACCGCTTCTGTAAAAAACGTATACAGAGCAATGTGACGCGTAAATATACAGAGTCTTTAAACGTATGCGGACTACTTCTTTGAATGTTGTAGCTTACTTTCATAATTAACCAACAACATTATGTAAGTAGTCGGGGTCATGACGTACGCTCACCGCTCACGTGAAAACGTAGTAATTTGACGTATACGGCCTATTTTAGTCAGGATGCTGACTGCTTACGTAATTGTGTTAGCTACGTAAGAAATGTAGCAACAACGTTCATGCAAGTAGTCCGCATACGTATAAATAGTCGGTATACTTAAGCATGATGGCACAGCTATCTACGTTTGATACGCAGCTAGCTGACTTGTGTCAGGAGGCTGTCTACTTACATAATGGTGCGAGCTACGTAAGAGAAGTAGACCGCTTACGTATAATAAATCGATTAATAAAACGGTAATGGCTCGGTAAACCGGCTATGTACTGTACGTAATCGGAGTCATTAGTAAGTACCCGGAGTACGTAAAATGTATCAGCAAATTCGGGTACATTATGTACGTAGCCGGGAACGTTAAATAAGTAGTCCGAGTCTGGTATAATGATTCCGCTCCTGAGACTGACCAGATACGTTTTTACGTATACAGAATCCTGAAGTAATGTTTCTACATACTTACATGAAGTATGCCGTAGTCGTATTTAATGAAGCGGAGTACGTATAATGTTGGCTCTTACTTACAATAGATATGCGGCACCATTAATGGCATTGAACGGCATACGTAATTTTTACGGGTGCCGGCTACGTAAATTCTAGATGTGGCATACTTACAACGATGCGCGACCTGTATACGTAGCCCGGAGACGTTATACTTACAGAGAATGTTGTTACATACTGCTTTGTCATTGAGCCGCGGCTTTATAAGTATGCCCCTTCCATTTTACGTTTGAAATATACGTAGTAAGTAGCTTGCTGCAATACCATTACGATTTTGCCCACCGTAAGTAGCCCGTTTTTCTCAGTGT
>CAJHZS010000020.1:0-22019 GCA_905163555.1 Notocelia uddmanniana
CGCCTACCTTCAGTAGTATCACTTTTGTACACGGCTTATTAGGCAGTTTTAAGAACCCTAGTTTTTTCTTAATATCCTTTTTTGGTTGTGGTACCTATCAACCAACTTCCCCCTGGCAGGAATGTATGATTTGGCCGAATATTTCCGGCTTGGAACATAATATGTCTCCTAAAATGAAAACAGACAATGTTACATTGGTTATTTATTATCCCCGTGTGGTGCCGGGTTGGATTAGAATAGTACCACCCCCTTTCTTCCCGTGGATGTCGTAAGAGTCGTCTATGGGAACCGAGGTTGAAGAGTGTTGCGGGCGATAGGCTAGCTACAATTGCTAAAAGTGGCAGTGAATTTAAATTTCTTGTGCTCTGTCTACCCCTTTCGGGAATACAGGCGAGAAATGATGAATCAAAATCACCAAGGTGGTAAATTTCAAGTAAAAGATTTCTTGATTTTTTTGTTGTTTGTTTTTGTTCTGGAAACCAGTCCTACTCATTGATTGCTTGTAGATTAATGGCTCACAAAATACCACCAAATTTGAAAGTAAGAGACAGTGACAAAAAAATAATAATCTCAAATCTAATTGTAATCGAGATGGCGTTCTATTCGAAATTAAATGTCAACTGCAATGTTTTTATTGATTAGTGAGAGGGATGCAATAACAATGTTAGAATGAGAGAAGACATTCATATAGGCGGACAGCTGTGGTGTTTTTTTTGCATATCTGTACATATTGTAGAAAGCTTATGATATACATGTATATAAAGTTATGTATGCGACTGTACATAATTAGGCATTAAAACACTCGTGTGATCTTATCACAAAACTCATAAAACCAGTTTCGTAAAACTACACTCGTACTTTAATGCCTTTCATTATGTAACAGCTACATAAAACTACTATTATTTTAACGTAATTTTCAATTGTGACCTTGCCCCGTTCAGATATCAATTAAAGGCTAGACAGTCAATGATAAGGGCTGGTTTCCAGAACAAAACCAAACAAGGATGAAAAAAATAAGAAATCCTATGCTTGAAATTTACCACCTTGATGATTTTGATCCATAAACTCCCGCCTGTATTCCCAAAAGGCGTAGACAGTGCACATGAAATTTAATTTTAGTGCCACTTTTAGCAATTGTAGCTAGCCCATCGCTCGCAACACACTTTAACCTCGGTTCCCATAGTCGACTCTTACGACACCCACGAGAAGAAAGGGGGTGGTACTATTCTAATCTAACCCGGCACCACACGGGGGTGGATTTTAAAGGTTTATCTTGTTCCAGTTTTTATTATACACAGGCAGGTGGTGTTACACCCGCTTGGCTAAAACCGGTCGTCAAATAATAGAGTTTTGTTTTATTATTCATTTTAGATGCCAGAGACTACAATTGTTTTTATGTAGACTACAATTGGGATGTTTCCTGTGTAATAACATAAGTAATAATTCTAATTAGCCAGTCGCTTAAATTCTATCGGACACGTAGGTATTGTTTGGCTTATCAACTACTAAATGGCCATATTTTTGTTTGTTATAGAACCAAAGTGAAATTGGCCCATAAATCATCCAATTTATTCAATCAATTTCAGTGCCACATTTAGCAATTGTAGGGGTTGGTAATATTCTAATCTAACCCGGCACCACACGGGGATAATACATAATCAATGTAACATTGTCTGTTTTCGTTTTAGAAGACATATTATGTTCCGAGCCTAAGACTTACGTACATCAACTTGATCAGTAAAACCACTGCTACAAGTTATATTTCTTCTCATGTTACTCGACGGCCTTTTGTAGCACAAGACAAGAGATTACTGAATGAAATCCTTAGCTTGTCATAAAACCACAATTCATGATATGCTCTCTGAATGGCCAAGTTTAAAATCAAGCCTAGGCTACAAACTGGTTAAAGCAGTTTTCATAGGCTAGAAACCTACATTTGCTAAAAGTGGCAGTGAAATTAAATTTCTTGTGCTCTGTCTACCCCTTTTGGGAATACAGGTGAGAAATTATGGATCAAAATCACCAAGGTGGTAAATTTGAAGTAAAAGATTTCTTGATTTTATTGTTGTTTTTTTTTGTTCTGGAAACCAGTCCTAATCATTGCTTGTAGATTAATGGCTCACAAAATACCACCAAATGTGAACGTGCCAATAAGCGACACTGACAAAAAATTAACTCAAATCTAATTTTAATCGAGATGACGTTCTATTCTAAATTAAATGTCAACTGCAATTTTTTTCTAATGTTTTTATTGATAAGTGAGAGGGATGCAATAACAATGTTAGAATGAGAGAAGACATGCATATAGGCGGCCAGCTGTGGTGATTTTTTTTTCTTTTGCATATCTGTACATATTGTAGAAAGCTTATGATATACATGTAGATAAAGTTATGTATGCGACTGTACATAATTAGGCATTAAAACATTCGTGTGATCTTATTATAAAACCAGTGTCATAAAACGACACTCGTATTTTAATGCCTTTCATTATGTAACAGCTACATAAAACTACTATTAATTTAACGTAATTTTCAATTGTGACCTTGTCCCGTTCAGATATCAATTAAAGGCTAGACTGTCAATGATAAGGGGTGGTTTCCAGAACAAAACCAAACAAAGAAGAAAAAAACAAGAAATCCTATGCTTGAAATTTACCACCTTGATGATTTTGATCCATAAACTCCCGCCTGTATTCCCAAAAGGCGTAGACAGTGCACATGAAATTTAATTTTAGTGCCACTTTTAGCAATTGTAGCTAGCCCATCGCCCGCAACACACTTTAACCTCGGTTCCCATAGTCGACTCTTACGACACCCACGGGAAGAAAGGGGGTGGTACTATTCTAATCTAACCCGGCACCACACGGGGGTGGATTTTAAAAGTTTATCTTGTTCCAGTTTTAAGCGTTAGTAGGACTCGCGATCTTTTGAAAATAATCATACCCATATTTGCAAATAAATGACCTTGTCTGGACCTGCCTACAATGCCTACATATATTTTACTCTGCAGTACAAATCTCCATGACCCATAATATGAGAAAATGTCGGTGCAAAAATGAGATCTTCTGGCATAATGAACCTGCATGAGCCAGTCTCGTTAGGATTAAGCTGATGTGCCTGCAAATGACAATTAAATCCAATACAATCAATTTGTTCTGATAGAAAATATATGCTTTTATTTGATGTTGACTCAAAAATAAATTCTATTCTAAAAAACTGATAGCATGTCTCATTCGATGTTATTAAAATCATTCCAGGCACATATTTTATGCCATTAAAATAAACCCAGTTGAAAGATTTTGCTAGATTTACATCATTAGGAATGATGACATCTTTTATATGACTATCAATGTTGGATTCAGAATAGAGTTCAGATTTCTGGGAGCCTAACTCTATTCTACTTTCACATCCTTTTCCTATGTAAAGTCTATGCGCAAAAGACAACTGTTCTTTTATTAACAAAGTCAGTGGCAAATTTTTCCGTGACGTTATAAGTGATGCTGTTTTTTTTAGTTGTTTATGTTTAGCTTCGAATCGCATACACCATATTAGTCTCAACGGTCCTATCTGTTTTATGATATGCGGATAATGCAGCATGAAATGGTGTTTCGGTTTTAAAGTGTCATGAAAAAGTTGGACGTAACTTTCGTGATGTTCGCTTATTAAGGATTCTAAATACAATACAGTACTGTTATCGATGTTTCTACAAAGAAGAATATCAATTATTTTTAGCAGCGTAAGAAAAAATTGCCATACATTATCATCTTCAGGTATTAAATCTCCTATCAACAAGGGAAAGATATGTACAAATGACATCATTTCAGAGGCGGACATGTTAAACTTTCTTTTCATTAAATGTTCCTGTTTTATCATACCACATTTATCATTGAGCTCACCACAGGTATAGTCAAATAAACTTAATCTATTATTCAAATAGTTTAAATTGAATATAGCGATGTTTTCGGTAAAATACAAAATGATATGAGCCAAGTCATAATGACAGACTCCTTCGAATATGTCATGCATAATATCAACACATAAATTATCAACAACATGAAAAGTATTAATATCATTAAATGCACAACGCTCATTTATTCCTGTCATTGTTACATTGTTAACTTCAACATCAGTTTCATAATTGTGTTGGTTTCGTAGGAAACTGGGATCTTGCCTGCATTGTGTTTGCATAATGTTTTTATGAGCCTTACATATTCGACAGTAATAGTTACTTGAAAACGACTTTGCAAATCCAAGAACAGTATTAAGTCCCAAATTGTCCCCAATAATCATTCCTAATATAAAATAAACTTTAAATTTACCTCCTGATGTTTCTAAATCTATTCCAATTTCTTCTAAATACTTCAACTCCTTAATAAGTTCGTAATAAGTTGCAGCATTCCCATGAACTTTACTGGATGATTTATGTAACATTGCAACAAATATGTTATCTAATAGTGAGGCGTATTCCCCTGTTAAGGTAGGAAATTGGTAATACGTGGCGGCAATTGAATGTATCCCTGCATGACTTCCCAGAGGGTTGTTACATTCGAAATCATCAAAATACAGGAAATATGGAATACATATGCTGCTATTGTCATCCACTTTTCCGTACACTTTTTGTTTCCATACATTACCTTGGGTAAAATTTGATATAGAGTTGACGTCGAATGAATCATCCAAGCAATATTTAAGAAAATTTGGTAATTCAAAAATTTTTTGGAAAATTTCGCTGAGTGGTACTATTGCTCCAGTTTCCGACATAGGCCTTAGCATCACTGTGGAATTTCCCGTACCTATAGTGACATTTTCATTTATAATGAAATTCCTAGGTGGTATATAGAGATTACGTTCAGAAAAATAATTAATAACTCGACTCTCTGTTTTTAAATCATCGAAAGACCGGGAAATTGCACTAATTACGTGTTGTAGTGCATTGAAATTATCTGTGGGTACACTCGGTAATAATTCAGATAACATGGTTCCAATAACTTCGGTTACTAGCTCTGAAATATCGTTGATTATTTTCGTAGCACATTTACGATTTAACGAGGGATTGCTATATAAAGATAACGCTAAACTTGCAGTAGACTTCTGTAAATGTTCATTGGTTTTGCTCAAGGTATCGGATCTACGAGTAGTTTCCTGATAATTACCACATTCACTAACGTTATCGAAAACATTATCAATATCTGGTTCGTCTAAACTAGGTTCCGGAGGAATTACTGAAGTTATGTTTAATGTTGAAACTTTATGACCAACTAGATGACGACGAAATGATCTTAAACTTTGAAATGTTCTAAAACAATTCGACTGTGCGCATCGATAGGTCGAGTCTAGGCCCAAGTCGCGGCTAGTTTTGTAATGATGAATAAGTTCTTGGTGGTTGTTTGCCACCATCGAGCAGAGAAAACCGACGAACATTGTTTAAACGAATTAAAAATTTCGACTGTTGTGAATAAGCGTGATATTCAAATTTACAAAAGATCGGATAAGAAACACGAAACAGACGAAATTTTCTTATCAGTCTTGCAATCAATATCATAAAAATATTTTTGAATAAACGTCCAAATACTTATGCTTTCCATCGGGTACTGGGCGTTGAGAACATGTATGACTTTGAAACATACGTCTACAGCTTTAAGCAGGGAATCAATTTTGTATAATACATGTTCGACTGCCACGTAGAAGTCCCGTATGTCCTTCGCGGTCGGCCCGACGACGATGATAAGAGGTTGGAGTGTAGTTCCTCTGCTCAGATGAATCTTTTGGGACTGTTCCAGTTTATTTTTTATTTCACTTTGGTTCTATAACAAAAAAAAAATGGCCAATTAGTAGCTAATAAAGCAAAAAAAAATATTACTTATATTATTACCCAGGAAACATTCCAATTCGACAAGTACGAGTTTAATACAAATTTAGATATTACCATTCTTTGATTAAATGAACCTACCGTTACGTGCAAAATGAACGCATTCTGCGACTCCAAGATGCTGGGTTTGTAAAGCTTCTTCTTTTTGTCATTGTCTCTTAATGGCACTTTCACAGTTGGTGGCATTTTGTAAGCCATTAATTTAAAAAAAATGTAGTCTCTGGCATCTAAAATGAATAATAAAACAAAATAAAAACCGAAACTTAATTATTTGACGACCGGTTATAGCCAGCGGGTAGCCTAGAATCCCAGTATGGGCAAATATTAGTGTGATGCGCATATGAATATTTGTTTTTTAGTCTTGTGTGTTTTCTATGTATTTAAGTATTTGTATCTATTAAATTATACCGTCGTCTAGTACCCATAACACAAGCCTTAATAAACTTACTGTGGGCCTAGTTAAATTTGTGTAAAATTCTCATTTAATATTAATTAATTTATTATTATTATTCGCGTTACTTTTTTGCTATTATTAGAGGCACCGAAGTACCAAACGAGTACCACATAGCCAACACGTAGAGGCCCTTTTGACAATTTAATGAAATGCAAGGGGTACACCGAGCGGATGCTGTCCCTACCCGTGTCATGGGACGCACACAGATACAGCACCCGCCAGGGTGTACAGGGACTATTACTGGTTGATGGAATCTAAATGAACCGGACTATTGAGTGAATATGATGGACTAAGGCTGGGTTATTGAGTGAGACAACGGACGTCTGCCTAACAAAACTGTCTCACATTTTTATCCCAGACAGCATCAGCAGACGGTGACTCGCCCTCTAATAGATGGGCCCCAATAAATAGCGACATTAAAAGAGAGGTGATACTGGACTTTAAACATATAGCCAACTCGCCACTTAGGTGACCACATCCACCCCCGAGCAACAGCTCCAGCGACTCCACTCTGGCACAGTATATAGACAGTAGGTAAACATCGAACAAAGGTACATCGCGCGGTTTGTTTGTGTGCGTGCCGTGCACGTACGCGCCCAGCCCGCGTCACATGGAAACTGAGCGGCCTGAAATTGCGTGAATCAGTCCGGGCTGCGCCGTCGCCGTGTTTGGAGCGTTGTCCCTCGAAACGATAAAAACGACATCTGTGTGAATGAGCTTCCCTTGTTCCCTGCCCTTGTTTTCCTAAACAATATATTTTTTTAATTATATATAAGGATGCGGATCTATTTTACGCTAAAGAATAATAACCAAGAATTCCGTACATCAAGAAATAGACGGAAATACTTTAGTGTAGCTAATTTGTAAGTGTTGTGTAAAATGTTTTGTCCATAAATATATTATTTTCAATTACATAACTTTATCATACAACTGTATACCCGTATACAAGTTTATCGTATAAGTGTATAAAATAGATAACACAATAAACAATTTGTACAAAGTAGTTATAATGTTAGTGCGTTCCTGGTCTATATGGAGTTCCTAGTAAAGTGCCGCGCCGCCAACAGTCAAAAGATGCCGCCTCGTGTAAGGTAGAGCGAGGGTCCTGCCGCGCGCCGCACTATCAAAGGTTGCCGCATGTGGTAAGAGATACCTAACACTCCAATTTACGTAGCACGTATATAGCAAAAGTTAAAATAATCGTACGTTAAGTATAATAATTCGTTTATGTACTGACTGATATGGTAGCATCGACTATTAATAGCATGTTACTTAATTTCAACTACACATTGTTTAATAACACCTGACATTCAAAATTAGTATAAGTAATTGTTATCATATTGTTATCCAACAAATTTGTGCGACAACCCTGTGCGCTCAGGGAAAGTAGGCAACGCGCGCTCCTAAAGTGCCGGAGCAAGTTAAAGCAAGCCAGAGGCGGGGGGCCTGTTCATACCACTAACCCACAGGAAACCTCCAGGAGCACTCAGATACATAGGGTCGCAGCTCCCTAACAGCTCGCCACAAGCTGCCCTACGTTGACTGACTGCACTGGAAATCCAGTGGGCGATAGGGTTGTCACATCCCAACGCCTAACTATTATTATTATTATTAGCGAAATATTTTAAAATACCCACACCAAAACTTTGTATTAACTAGAAGAGAAAAAAGTCATAAGTTTATAACTCTTTTTTACTTCAGCGTAGTCGGGTAAAAAGTATTCTTTAACTATGTGTGGATGACCAGCTGCCTAAATAAAAATGGTTAAATTCCAGTTGGCTAGTTAGCCACTTCGATGGCACGAAGCCGTAAAGACACATACATAAAAACGTACAAAAATAATGAAAAAAACTTTGTAATGTTAAATTATACCTTCCAGTGGATTTTCATCAAGTATATGTAATTCACTTGATTTAAGTTTCTTGAAATGTGTTAGAGCCTTATCCATGAATATCGGCCACTTCTTTAACAAGTTTAGCCCACGGTTGGGATGCATGGCATCAAAGTCCGTTTCAATCTGAAAATAAGCCGCATAAGACAAGTAAAAGGGGCAGTTCATTTACAAGTAAAAAAAATAGGCGAAGAGCATGTCGGGCCATGCTCAATGTAGGGTTCCGTAGTTGCCCAATTAACTTAATTAAAAATATCAAATAACTAGCGGCCCGCCCCGTCTTCGCACAAGTATTTATTAAAATTAAATATTACAATATACACAAATAATTAACAAATAAATTATACTATCATCTATAGTTTTCGCAGCGCACGCGATATCAAAAATATTTTTGTGATTTTTTTTACTTATTAGAGTTTCAGTAAGGTTAAAATATAATATAGCTTATGTCACCCGGGGATAGTGTAGCTTCCCAACGGTGAAAGATTTTTTCAAATCGGTTCAGCAGTTTCGGAGCCTATTCAATGCAAACAAACAAACAAACAATCAAATCTTTCCTCTTTATAGTATTAGTAAGATAAGATAACAAGCAAAAGGGAATACGATACGGTTGACGACCTGTTTAGCCTAGTTGGTAGTGACTCTGCCTCCGAAGCTAGAGGTCCCGGGTTCGAATCCCGGCCAGGGCATTTATTTGTGCATTTATCACGGATATTTGTTCTTGGGTCTTGGATGTTTTCTATGTATTTAAGTATGTATTTATCTATATAAGTATGTATATCGTCGTCTAGTACCCATAGTACAAGCTTCGCTTAGTTTGGGACTAGGTCGATTTGTGTAAGATTGTCCCCCAATATTTATTTATTATTTATTATACCTTCGCAGCGTTTCATACGTCTTTTACTAAGAAGGGAAGAATTTTTATGATAACTCAAATAAAGGTTAAACTGATCATGTCCGCTATACTGACATGGCGAAACTATGTGGGTTTCTAGTTGACTACGGAACCCTAAAAAAGAAGACTGGCCTATGAGAAAAGCCTATACAGAACTTTAAATAACACATACCAGCTTGTAGCCTAGGCTTAATTTTAAACTTGGCCATTCAGAGAGTATATCATGTATTGTGTTTTCATGACAAGCTAAGGATTTCATGCGGTAATCTCTTGTCTTGTGCCACTTCTCCAGAATTTCAACAAATGGCTCCTTATTAAATTTAAGCCATAACTGGTGCTCTTCAATCTCTTCTGCTGTGACAGTGGGACTGAATCCTGATTCTGGAAATATAAATGTTTATTTATTTATTTATTTATTGGAAAACCAACAGCACATGAAACAATTTGGCAATATATTTAAAAATCGGAGGCCAATTATAGGTTCTCACAGATAGAAATTACATAGAAAAAAAAACTTCTCTAAGTATATATACATACTATACAAATCTGCGTAGACTAGGCAAGTACATATATAAGTTAAAAATGGAAACAAATGAAAACAAAAATCATTACAGACAAAATAGGAAGTTCAAGCTCACTCAAAGAATTTAAGCGTTAAAATACGGCGTATAGACTGCGTATTTATATTAAACACATCAATATCGTGCTCTCTTGACAGATTGTTAAGTGATCTACCCGCGCGAATAAGGAAACTGTTACGTCTGTAATTCCAGGATGCAAAAGGAACAGAAATAGGGGGATAATACCTTTTAACTCTATTAGGAGTGTTAAACATAATGTTGTATTACAAAACTACTAATAATTTGCATTTAGGTACCTACCTAGATATGTAGGTAGATTATTTAAAAACATATCAGCTTACTTAGATGAATAGCGGCGGTGAACTGAGAGACCGGACAAACGAATGGAACATATTATGGACTCGTGAGTTTGATATCAATGTTAAGTTTACTTTATATTTCTATAAAACAAGCCAGACAAAAATCAAACTCAAGATAGAACTCTTACCTTACTACAAGAGTTCTGTTTCTGTTTTTATTACAAACATCAACAAAACAAAGAGAACCTGCCTTCAAAGGTCTCAAAAACGTACTATCTACATACTCGAATTCAGTGTCTACTCAGACTAAGAAAAACAATAGACGGATCATTAAGAACAATCAAGAACACACGCTCACGGATAAAATATAAACGCAAACGGCCACACTATTACAGTTCATAACCTAAAAGCACTTTGAGGTTATAAACTGTATGGGAATGACAGATGTCAGGATTGACTCCTTAACCACAGACTACTATAGATTGTTCGTAATGATTCTAAATGAAGGTCTAATTTTATTTCTTAGTTTACGTCTACCTTCAGTAGTATCACTTTTGTCCACGGCTTGTTGGGCAGTTTTAAGAACCCCAGTTTTTCTTAATATCCTTTTTTGGTTGTGGTACCTATCAACCAACTTCCCCCTGGCAGGAATGTATGATTTGGCCGAATATTTCCGGCTTGGAACATAATATGTCTCCTAAAATGAAAACAGACAATGTTACATTGATTATTTATTGCCCATCTACTAACTGCCGCACTCTGGTGGTCAGCCAAGAGCATAAATATGTATACATTTCTAGTCCTTATTCTACTGAAATGAATAAAAAAACCGGCCAAGTGCGAGTCGGATTCGCGCACGAAGGGTTCCGTACCGCATGATCTATAAAAAAAGTCCGACTCACACTTGGCAGGTTTTTAATATTTGTTGTTATAGCGTGTGACTGTGCAAATTTCAACTGTCTAGCTATTACGGTTCTTTAGATCTAGCTCGGCGAGTGGTAGCCATGAAAAAGGGCTAAAATAAGGGTTATATCACGTTTTTTGTATGGGAGCCCCTCTTAATGATTATTTTGTTTTTAGTATTTGTTGTTATAGCGGCAACGGAAATACACAATCTGTGAAAATTTCAACTGTCTAGCTATTACGGTTCTTGAGATACAGCCTGGTGACAGACGGACGGACGGACTGACGGACGGACAGCGAACTCTTAGTAATAGGGTCCCGTTTTTACCCTTTGGGTACGGAACCCTAAAAACCGAACCGCGAGTCGGGTTCTCACACGAAGGGTTCCATCCCTCTTTTAAATGATGGCCCCCTTAAATTTAGACATAGACATAGAATTTTTTTATTTAACACCACATAATTAATTTATTATTGTATTGTTAATATTTTTTATTCATAAGATACAACTTTGTGACAGACGGACGGACGGACAGTGGAGTCGTAATACAGTTCCGTTTGTCACCCTTCGGGTACGAAACCCTAAAAATGTATACATATTTATGCCCTTAACTGTACATATTTAATGAGAGATTAACGCTTTCGAGTTCGGCAACGATTCGAGTTCCATGCAATATCTATAAACTTTTACTAAAATAATGCAAACTACATTTACGCTACACTACGCACCAATTTGCTAAACTAGGGTAACGCACGCAAAATGCGTTACTATACATATTAATACATATGTATTTCTGTAATTAAATTTTTTTTGGACCTTTTAAGTATATTATGTAAATACCTACGAGTAGTATGATGTAATGTATTATTTTGATCTATTTTGACGTGTAATGTATAAAATCATTGCAAATAAATGAGTATGAGTATGAGTAATCTTCACCCCTAAATATTACTGATAAAAAAATAACTTTTTACGAGTTTGGCAGCTAATATCTCACTAACGGTGACTTAAATTTTTTTTTTAAGAAACCTCTATGTCATTTTTGAAGGCCTATCCATCGATAACTCACACGCCTATAGAGATAGACATTGAAAAAAAAATTGTCCCCCCTGTTACATGTAAGGGGTGCCCCCCCAGTTTAATATTTTTTTCGTAATTTCACATTATATTTCTATAGCGGTTCATAACATACACCTTCACACCAAATTTCATAATTCTAGTGGTCATATTCTCCGAGTTAATCGGCTGTGACATACGGACGGACAGACAGACAGACATGACAAATCCATAAGGGTTCCCTTTTTTGCCATTTGGCTACGGAACCCTAAAAAACGTTATATTAAGTGTCTAATGTTGTATAGATAATAGTAGGGAACCCTTCGTGCGTGTGAGTCCGACTCGCATTTGGCCGGTTTTTTATCTCTGAAACGGTAAGAGCTATCAAAAATTGACTTTATAAGTAATCTGGTATACTATATGCACAATATAGATCTATAATAAAATTAATAAAACATTTATTTTGCTCCTAAAAAATTGATAATCCAACCCCGGTTTAAAATTTTGGTTTATAGACCTAGAGCGACAAAAGAACAATATTTTTTTGTATGGGATGATCCATTAAATATTTATTTTATTTTTAGTAATTGTTGTTATAGCAGCAACAGAAATACATCATCTGTGATAATTTCAACTGTCCAGCTAGCTACCACGGTTCATGAGATGGATGGATGGGCAGAATGCTAGTAAATAATAATATTATAAATAAATAGGTACCGTATGCTAGTGCTACTTACAAATTAAGCGCGTATCACACTTACCTATAATATATCAAGATATTAATATATATCATAGCTTGAGTGTGTGGATTCTATCAACTAGCGTGGAAAATAATTATATCGTAAGATGCCTTAAAAAAATAATGCTAATAATGCTATAATTGTATATTTTGGCTAAGTGTGTGACGCGCTTAAGACCTCCGAATGCATTCTCTGTTGGCTTCTACTTCTACTCATAGGTATAAATGGTATAAAATAATTAAAAACCTTGCATTCTGAGGGAAACAATATGGTTATTTGGCTGGACATGTCATCAAAGTCGCGACTAGTCATAGAACCATACTGCTTAATGTAATATTCGACTATAGTTTTGGTCATATGGTTTCTTATAGTCATGTCAATGCTTTTGTTCACTGAAGCAAGACACAACTCTCCACAAGTAGTTGTCTTCAAAATAGATTTTAAATCACTTCGTTCCTAATGAAATGAGATAAATTTATTAAAAGGAAAGAAAACACGAAAATGATAGATGGACGATATCTAAGCCATAATAGGAAAAACTTTGACTAGAGTTAAAGAGAAGTTGGAGAGAGAGTTGAAGACAAGTAAGAGAAGTTGAAGAACTTACATGACATTTTTCGGGGGCTATCACATCCTTATCAGTCAACTCTGCACTACTCGCACTACTGGTGCTACATACATCGATTGAGCACAAGCTATTTGTATCTTCAGATGCTGTGTCCTGTAATAACAATTTAAAGTGTGTCAAGTATGTCATGTTTTGTAAATATATGAAAAGCTAAACTATCAAACAAAAAATAATTATTATTCTGTCGATGAATTTCTTATCTGTGCATGCATGCTAGTTCAACTGGTTGGCTTCATATCTAGTTGTTATGCAAAATTATTTAAGTTAACCGAGTTGTATAGTCAAAAGCAAAAGTAGATGATCATTTTAGTACCTTGTCACTTTCACTACTTTGACGCATTCTAACAATCGCAATATTGATACCTACCAAAAGTATCAATGCTGCGCCTAAAATGATCACCGACATAAAATTGACCGTTAGCACACTATAGACAGTATAGGTCAGACAGATCACTTAACTGCAGCTCAATGACCGATATAGTAATTTATAAATTTCACGTCCGCTAGCTACATTAGTACTTACATGAATTATTTCGTTGAATTTTTCTAAAGCGCTCTTAAAGATTATCCTTTCTTTTATACTGGGAATAAGTTCTTTAAGCTCAGATTCCTGAATTTCATCCAGTAACTTGAATGTAATCTGGTTATCTAAAACAATCAAAGATAATCGTGAGATAAGGCGCCAAAGGTATGCGCGTGATTGCGACAAGGCGATGCATATATATGTATGCACTTCAGAGTAATCAAAAACATTAATTAGGTTTTGATATATTCCACCAACAATAGTTTAAATTTAATCAACCACAACAATCACACAACAATTTTGGATAATTTGAAATGTTTGAACACGTACAAAACATTGTATTTTTTATCAAATTCACAACTCTGCCATAAATGCTCAATTACGCCATTTTGAATGAATGAATAGGTTACTTTAAAAGGATTTAAAGTATCTCACTCACATATCTATAAGTTTTTAGGTTCAACTCTAGCCCCAGTTGGCTTGCATGAACATTCAGCAACATTTTCACGCGTGTTTTGATAGTTTTTGAATTTTAATATAGTAGGCAACAGGCTGACAGCCGCTGAAAAATTCGCTGGTATAACAATATGGCGGCGGCTCTCAGACTTTGTCTTTGCTCACAGCTGAAGGCTACTCCGAACTTCGAAAATTGAACTTCGTATCGTGCCGTCCCTTTCCGTCATATAGTGTATAACACGAGAGTGAAAACTGAAACTCGCACATCACATCACAAATGCTAAAAAATCGGTTCATTTAGTTCGGGAACAAATAGTGACAACCCGACCGAGCTAAGTAAGCACCTTGCGTCAAATAAGTTACACTGAGCGAGGTGACAATTTAGCTTGGTCGGGATATACTCGTACTTGTCTGTCTATATGCGCGCCAAATTTTTAATGGCACATTTTTGAGAGCGACTGGTCTGAACTCAAACCAAATAACTATCGTACGAACAACGGTACCTAATTGTTTTCTCACCGTTATTTTACTTCAGCCGAATAGGTATTCAATATTGTTTCACTATACCTATACCTACTAATTAATTGGACGTGTGGTGGCGCGTATGAAGTTAACCAGCATAATTCACTCTGATCGATCAACTTGGTAGATTATTTAAACTAATTAAAAAAATACCACTGACAATTTACATAAAATAACCTAGTAAAGTAAGTTTGTGCTATAAAGCTTGTCAACGTAACTAAATATAAGTACTTATTGTATCAACTTACCTTGAAAATTCTTTATTGTCGCTGCAGACAGCCCCCATTCTGATAAAGAATGTATTAAGAGCACGTCTTCTTCACTGTTATGTTCACATTCATCTTGCATTTTTTCTTAATTTCGGGACAATGAATTATCGAACTTCCACTCGCATGAACTGAATATCGAGACTGACTGTGACTACGACCGTTGGGTTAGCCTTCTAGTAGCCTCCTTACGTACTTCATGTCGTGCCGTCCCTTTCACTCTATATGACGGAAAGGGACGGTACGATACGAAGTTCGCGGTAGCAACCTGGTGACGTCGTCGAATGGCCTTGAGGTTATTCTGTTAGTCTATGCTTTAACTAAACTAGTTTTGTAAATTTCACAAACTCTCTCGGCGGTTTGGCAACTTGCATTCTTTATCGTGCTCAAAAGCCGGTCACTTCTTATTCATTTTTGTACTTTTTTTCATTCTACAAAAAGCTTAAAATAATTATATAAAATTTGTATTGACGTCGAACAGGTCGGCACAAACATTAATTTAAGGTAATTTTATTATTGGAATGAAGTTAAGTTTCAAAGATGTCCTTAAATTAAAATACTTACCTACATTTTTCTTTTTTTTTTAATTCCACGTCGGTGGCAAACAAGCGTACGGCCCGCCTGATGGTAAGCGGTCACCGCAGCCGATGGACGCCTGCAACTTCTAGGGGTATCACATGCGCGTTGCCGACCCTTTAAGAATAACCTACCTAACAAATAATTTGAAATTGATACCTAACAAAGGTTTATTTATTATTATATATTGAATAACTATTGGGGGAGAATCTTACACAAATCGACCTAGTCCCAAACCAAACAAAGTAGATATGAGCGCCAACAGGCATTTGGTCAGCGGCGGCGCGCCGGTCAAAATTGATCGGCGGCGTCGGCGACGTGACCTTGTAAAAACCGTAGATTCAAACAAACATAACTAAACTCTACATATTTACATAAAGGCGCGTCAATTGCTTTTTAGGTACCTACTTTAATAGAAGGAAGGAGGTTCTCAGTTCGTCTGCATGTTTGCTTGTTTTTTTTTATGTATGTATGTTCCCCGATAACTCTTGACCACGTTGGCCGATTTTGATATTTTTTTGTTTCACAGCTGTTTTCCCGACATTGGTCCCATATAAATTTAGTGAAGGTCTGATGATGGGATCTAGGATTGATATACATGTGCTATGTTGATATAATGATTCCTTTTTAGCCTTGTTAGTACTGAACCCTAAAAATAAACAACCCTTCGCAACCGTAAAATATTAAACTCTTAACTAGTATCACGATCGATGAAATGAATGAGCTACACTCCACCCGAAACGAGCGCGAGACAGAGCTCGGCGCGCCGATGACCATTAGTCGGCGGCGGCGTGGGATTAGTCGCCGGCGACGGCGGCGCGGCGCGGCGGCGCTCATATCTTGGGTACTAGACGACGATATACATACTTAAATAATATATAGACAAATACTTACTTAAATAAATAGCAAACATCCAAGACTCAGGAACAATATTCGTCATAAATGCACAAATAATGCCCACAACAATTTAATATATGTATAAGATAATGGGTATATTGGTTTACATATTGTTTTATCTTTCAAAACCCGTGATAGTTTATCGACTTTCATCATAGTACCTAATATTATTCCTAACTTGAAGAATAAAGAACTTTGACTTTGACATCAATCCTACGTAATTAAAACTATTAGTATTAGTACTTATAAAAAGTATTAGACACAAGCTGAGCCACCTACCATTTCAATAGTTGTTTTTGTACCTATACTTTCTGTTGTGCCATCATTGTATTTAAGTTCCTGGAAATACCATGTAATAGGTATACTAACTAACTTTGAATAAATGTCTTATTATTATTATTACTATTTTAGATTAGGTACCTGATACTCGGAAGTTAGTTTGTATTTTATTATATGAATAAATAAAACTGCTGATATAATATACCTATTGTTTTGCCACGTGCTGTGCGCAGGTCTCATACCTATAGTTATGGCACCTGCTCATACGAGAATCGGTTGATAAATGCGACCGGTAGAGAACAGTCGGATATCCGGACATACGAAAGCACTTTCGCTCAAGCTTAAATGGAAACGCTTCGTTCGCGCTCCGCGCTCGCTCGTATTCAAATACCTAATTAACAAAAATGATATAAACAGTCCCACATTTGACTGGAATCATTCTTTCCCAAGGTGAAATGGAGACGTTTCGTTGGCGCTTCGCGCTCTTCGTATAAGAAAAAAGATATAAACAGACCGAAATTTGTCTGGAATCATTTTTTTCCCAAGGTGAAATGGAGACGCTTCATTCGCGATTCGCGCTCGCTCGTAATCGAATAAGTAAATAACAAAAAGGGTATAAACAGTCGGACATTTGCCTGGAATCATTTTTCCCAAGGTGAAATGGAGACGCTTCGTTCGCGCTTCGCGCTCCCTTGTAATCGAATAAATAAATAACAAAAAGGGTATAAACAGTCCAACATTTGCCTGGAATCATTTTTCCCAAGGTGAAATGGAGACGCTTCGTTCGCGCTTCACGCTCGCTCGTAACCGAGTAAGTAAATAACAAAAAGGATATAAATAGTCCGACATTTGCCTGGAATCATTTTTCCCAAGGTGAAATGGAGACGCCTCGTTCGCGCTTCGCGCTCGCTCGTAATCCAATAAGTAAATAAAAAGGATATAAACAGTCCGACATTTGACTGGAATACTTTTGTCCCAAGGTGAAATCGCCGTAATCGAATAATTAACAAAAATTATATAAACAGTCCGACACTTGACTGCAGTCACTTTTTCCCCAAGGTGAAATGGAGACGCTTCGTTCGCGCTTCACGCTCGCTCGTAACCGAATAAGTAAATAACAAAAACGATATAAATATGTAGTCCGACATTTGTCTGGAATCATTTTTCCCAAGGTGAAATGGAGACGCTTCGTTCGCGCTTCGTGCTCGGCGTAATCGAATAAGTGAATAAGAAAAAATCGGCCAAGTGCGTGTCGGACTACGCACAAAGAAGGGTTCCGTACCGGAACCTCCCAAACTACATTCAAAACCACTATACAATACATTGAATCAAAAAAAGGTCGTATCTGCATAGGAAACTCACGGCACTTACGCCCTTTTGTTTAGGCAAGACAGTTTTTCAGCAATAACTCAAAAACCGTTACACCTTTCTTGTTCAAACCAAAAATCGTTGAAAGGATTTATTATTGTACACTATCTTGATTTTTTTTAGAATTTTAATCTTCATAGTTTGGAAATTAGAGGGGGGGGGTTACATTTTTTACGACTTTGCCAGCTAATATCTCACCAACGGTAGACTTAAATGGAAAAGTTTTATAGAAACCTCTAATGTCCTTTTTGAAGGCCTATCCATTGATACCCCACACGCCTATGTGCATTGAAAAAAAAAAGTTTGATACCCCTGTTCCATGTATGGGGTGCCCCCACTTTAATATTTTTTTCGTAATTTCACATAATATTTCTATAGCGGTTTACCTTCCTACCAAATTTAATAGTCTCCGAGTAAATCGGTTATGATATAGCTACGGACGGACGGACGGACGATCAGCATGACGAATCTAAAAGGGTTCCGTTTTCGCCAATTTGGCTACGGAACCCTACAAAGGATATAAATAGTCCGACATTTGACTGGAATCATTTTTTCCCAAGGTGAAATGGAGACGCTTCGTTCGCGTTTCGCGCTCGCTCGTAATCAAATAAAAAACAAAAGGCTATAAACAGTGTCGGACTACGGATTTGACTGGAATTGATCCATCTTCAATCGTTCTTCAGCGTAATAATGAAATGAAATGATTTATTAATTATTTAATAATCACTATTTTGTAATAGCATTGTCTATTAGACAATTCTTAATTATATTCTTAAAGTTTTTTAATCACAAAAACACCTCGGTTTCACGTTTTTGCCTATCTATCTGGTCGCCTATTAAATGTCATAAAGATGGAATTGCCATCGCTCCCGAATACCTAATAAGAAAACTTGATATATAGATTGACTAGTTATTAGGTATAGGTATATGACTAGTTATTTAGATTACTAAAGTGAAAAGGTTACATTATTAACCCCCAATGTTTAGTACATCCAACGCCAGGTGGTAGTTAATTTAACACATAATTTTTGTAGCAACGCCAATGCCATCTATTGTAGTTTTTGAAAAGTTCTCACAAAATAATACTGTGATATTCACTAAATGTTTCTCGTAAGCGCTGCTGTGCTGTATCGTAAAATTTATTATCAGAGTAAGTATTACTTACCAAAGTGAAAAGGTTACATTTTTAACCCTCAGGGTTTAGTAAATCCAACACCAGTTGGTAATTAATTTAACACATAATTTTAGTAGCTACGCCAATGCCATCTATTGAAGTTTTTGAAAAGTCCTTACAAGACCAACAATGTGGTTTTCACGAAATGTTTCTCGTAAACGCAACTGTGCTGTTTCGTAAAGTTTATTGTCAGATTTAGTTTTATCTACTAAAGTAAAAAGGTTACATTATTAACCCCAGCGGTTTAGTAAATCCAACGTCAGTTGATAGTTAATTTAACACATAATTTTAGTAGCGACGCCAATGCCATCTATTGTAGTTTTTCAAAAGTCCTTACAAGACCAACAATGTGGTTTTCACGAAATGCTTCTCGTAAACGCAACTGTGCTGTTTCGTAAAGTTTATTGTCAGATTTAGTTTTATCTACTAAAGTAAAAAGGTTACATTACTAACTCCAGCGGACTAGTAAATCCAACGTCAGTTGATAGTTAATTTAACACATAATTTTAGTAGCGACGCCAATGCCATCTATTGTAGTTTTTCAAAAGTCCTTACAAGACCAACAATGTGGTTTTCACGAAATGCTTCTCGTAAACGCATCTGTGCTGTTTCGTAAAGTTAATTGTCAGATTTAGTTTTATCTACTAAAGTAAAAAGGTTACATTACTAACCCCAGCGGTTTAGTAAATCCAACGTCAGTTGATAGTTAATTTAACACATAATTTTAGTAGCGACGCCAATGCCATCTATTGTAGTTTTTCAAAAGTCATTACAAGACCAACAATGTGGTTTTCACGAAATGTTTCTCGTAAACGCAACTGTGCTGTTTCGTAAAGTTTATTGTCAGATTTAGTTTTATCTACTAAAGTAAAAAGGTTACATTACTAACCCCAGCGGTTTAGTAAATCCAACGTCAGTTGATAGTTAATTTAACACATAATTTTAGTAGCGACGCCAATGCCATCTATTGTCGTTTTTGAAAAGTCCTTACAAGACCAACAATGTGGTTTTCACGAAATGTTTCTCGTAAAATCAACTGTGCTATATCGTAAAATTTATTATCAGATAAAGTATTATTCACTAAAGTGAAAAGGTTACATTTTTAACCCTCAGGGTTTAATAAATACAACGCCAGTTGGTAGTTAATTTAACACATAATTTTCGTAGCGACGCCAATGCCATCTATTGTAGTTTTCGAAAAGTCCTTACAAGACCAATAATGTGATTTTCACGAAATGTTCTCGTAAAAGCAACTGTGCCGTTTCGTAAAATGTATTATCAGATTTAGTAATATTTACTAAAGGAAGGGCTGTAGTGTCAACCGGAAATGTTTTGTAAATTATACTATCTTCACTATGTAGCTTTTGTAAAATAAACTGTACAGTTTCGTAAATTCAAACATCAACTTAAGTTATATTTACTAAAGTATTTCTTGTAGATTCAACTTAAAGGTTTTGTAGATTACACGTTGTGAGTTTATTAATTATAACATTGTTGTGGCGTAGAACCTACGCACATGCATAGTATTTTTTACTAAACTTAAATTGTTGTAATTTTAACCTTTACAGATTAGTAAGTTTAACATCGTGTTTGTAAAATCTACTGAAGTAAATTGTAATCATGTCAACATAGATATGTTTCGTAATTTCAATTTTGAAGATATTGTAATATTAACTACAAAAAGGGTCCATTTTACTAAATGAAATTTAACACACGCGAGTTTTGTAAATTCAACCGACGCTGTTTTTTCAGTGTAGCCAGGTCGGGCCAAAACAACACATTCCCTTCATGCTGCCTTATAAATGGTAAAATCAAATCATTTCTGGACATAAATATTTGCATTTATGGTACCTTTTGCGATAAATGACCCAGTGCGTTTTCCACAGGAACATATTGCTTGCCAGATTAAATATTTTTCCCCAAACTTTTCCATAAAAATATATTTATTTTGATCGCTTATATCCGCCTTATTTTCGGTTGTATAGAATTGGTCACCTGGTAAAGTTGTAAAATCTTTTTTCACATACGTCTCATCGTCCATTAGAACGCATGTTCCGTCCAAATTGCAGAGAAGCTTGTATAGTTTTCGTGACCTTGTAACATAACTATTGTATTGCTTTACCGACTGTTTTGGGGCTTTTACTTTTTTATAGGTCTTTAAATTTTGACGCACTTTTGCTCTCTGGACCATAGACGTACTAGTTTTACATTTTTTGGCCACATCCCGCACTGATAAACTACAATTATTCTTGTAAGTAGACACTATTTTCTTTTCTATTTTTTTATTTGAAGGACCCGTCGGGCGTCCACTTCGAGCTTTGTCTTGAATTCTATATTCTTTTAAGTACCGATTAACAATATTTCGCACCGTCGCACGACTTATATTCACCATCTTTCCAACCGCTGCATAAGTTGAATTAGGATTTTCAAGGTACGTCCGCAAAACGGTTTCTCTCCGAATTATTTTATCGTCCTGCATTTTAAATAAAAACATTACCTAACCTGAATTAATTATGCCAATCGATACATCAAGATGACACAAACTGAGGCATATAATCAGAAAAAAAAATCGTTTACCAGACAGTATTTTACTGGTATGCAGACTCTGTAAAAAAACTTTTCGGTACGGGCTTTATGTGCGTCGC
>LR991080.1:0-16442 GCA_905163555.1 Notocelia uddmanniana
ATTTAAATAGCTTATATATTTAGAGCATAATATTGAAGATATTAAGGAGAATTTAATTCTTTAAATAGTAATTAATATATATATATATATATATATATATATATATATTAATTATTATTATTTATTTATTTATAAAAAATAATTTTTTATTTTTACAATGAAAATGTAATGTTTTTATTAAACTATATAAATAGAAATAATAATGGAATTTAACCACTAAAAATTAAGTTAGCAGCTTAATTTTAAATATTTTATTTCTTTTATATTTTTAAATTAATTGGAAATGAAAATTTCAATTTTATCATTAACAGTGATATACCTCTATTTTGGTTTCAATTAATAAATAAGGAGTTATTTAAACTCTTTCTTTTAAGTCGAAATTAAATGCAGTAATTGCTTCTTATTTTATTTAAATAGGTAAATAAGATAAATTAAAAATTTAATATTTTTTGAATGCAAATCAAATGTTTTTATAAACTATTATCCTTAAATTATTAATCAGTTCATTTTAATATGTTTTGATTTCATTCATGGTATAATCCTATAATTAAAATAAATATAAAAAAATATCTAACTTTTATTCAAATAATAAAATTAACATAAAGGAAAGTGGAAATTATTGGGAAAATTAAAGCAATTTCAACATCAAAAATTAAAAAAATAACTGTAATTAAAAAAAAATGCAATGAAAAAGGAATTCGGGCAGAAGATGTAGGGTCAAATCCACATTCAAAAGGTGATGATTTTTCACGGTCATTAAAAGATTTTTTTGATAGGATTATTGATAAAAATATTATAATATTAGATAATAAAATAAAGATAATTGAAATTGATATTAATAAAATAATTATTTATATTAATAATAATTAAACCTTTTGATTGGAAGTCAAATATACTAAATATATTATATAAATAGTTAATTCCCTCATCAGTAAATAGAAATATAAAGAAATAATCACACTACATCTACGAAATGTCAATATCAAGCTGCGGCTTCAAATCCAAAATGATGATTATTAGAGAAATGGTTATTTATATGTCGTATTAAACAAATTAATAAAAAAATTGTTCCAATTATGACATGTAATCCGTGAAATCCTGTTGCTATAAAAAATGTTGATCCATAGATTCTATCTGCAATTGTAAAAGGGGCTTCAATATATTCATATGCTTGTAGGATGGTGAAATAGATTCCTAATATTACTGTGATAAAAAGTCCTTGAGTAGTTTGTGTAAAATTATTTTCTATTAAAGCATGATGTGCTCATGTTACAGTGATTCCTGATGTAATTAAAATAATAGTATTTAAAAGAGGAATTTGAAATGGATTAAAGGGAATAATTCTTATAGGTGGTCATCTTATCCCAATTTCAATATTAGGTGATAATCTTCTATGAAAAAAAGCTCAAAAAAAAGAAATAAAAAAAAATACTTCTGAAATAATAAATAAAATTATACCTCAACGAAGACCTTTTGATACTAATAATGTATGTTTGCCTTGAAGAGTACCTTCACGACAAATATCTCGTCATCATTGATATATTGTTAAAGTTGTAATAATATAGCCTAAAATTAATAAGCTTATATTAAAATTATGAAATCATTTTATTATACCTGTTACTAGGGTTAATACCCCAATAGCTCCTGTTAAAGGTCAAGGTCTATAATCTACTAAATGATAGGGATGATTGTGATTAATTGACATTAGTTTATTGGTTAATTAACTTCACTAGCATAAAGATTTCTTAAAATAGAAATAACATATGATTGAATAACAGCTACTGCTGATTCTAAAATTATTAGTAAAATTTGAATAATAATTAATAAAATTACAAAATATGAAGCTATATTAGGTCCAGTTCTACTTAATAAAGTTATAAGTAAATGGCCAGCAATTATATTTGCAGTTAAACGAACTGCTAGTGTTCCAGGTCGAATAATATTACTAATAGTTTCAATTAAAACTATAAATGGTATTAAAATACTAGGAGTACCTTGAGGAATTATATGGGCAAATATGTGTTGAGAATTATTAATTCATCCATAAAACATAAATCTTAATCATAAAGGTAAAGAAATTGATAATGATAATGTTAAATGACTAGTTCTTGTAAAAATATATGGGAATAATCCTAAGAAGTTATTAAAAAGAATAAATGAGAATATTGAAATAAAAATAAATGTTGAACCATTTAATCCATTATTTCCTAATAAGATTTTAAATTCTTTATGTAATGTATTTAAAATTATTCTTCATAATAATGTAAATCGATTAGGAATTAATCAAAAAGAATAGGGGATAAATATTAATCCGATTAAAGTTCTTAATCAATTAATAGATAAATTAAATAAATTAGTTGTAGGATCAAAAATTGAAAATAAATTATTTATCATTTTCAATTAAAATTTTTAAAATTAATTTTTTTAAGATTTTTTGAATCATTTAATTTTATATTAAAAATATAATAATTTATAATATTAAAAATAATAAAAATACAAATAAAAAATAAAAAAGAAATTATTCAATTAATAGGTATTATTTGAGGGATAAAAGAATATTACTTTAGTAATAATATAAATTTGACATATTTATGTTATAATTTAACTAATTCTTTTATCATTAGAAGTAATTGCTAATTTACTATAAAATGATTTAAGAGATCATTACTTGCTTTCAGTCATCTAATGAGGAGTAGTTATTAATTCAATTAATAAAATTTTTAATTGAAATTCTTTCAATTACAATAGGTATAAAACTATGATTTGCTCCACAGATTTCTGAACATTGACCAAAGAAAATTCCTGGGCGATTAATAAAAAAATTAGTTTGGTTTAATCGACCTGGGTTAGCATCTACCTTTACACCTAATGATGGAATTGTTCAAGAGTGAATTACATCTGTGGCTGTTACTATAATTCGAATTTGATTATTTATTGGAATTATGATTCGATTATCTACATCTAATAAACGGAAATTATTCATATTTATTTTATTTTGGGGGATTATATAAGAATCAAATTGAATATTATAAAAATCAGAGTATTCATAACTTCAGTATCATTGATGTCCAATTGATTTTAATGTAATTAAAGGATTATTTAATTCATCTAATAAATATAAAAGTCGTAAAGAAGGTAAAGCAATAAAAATTAAAGTAATTGCTGGGAGAATTGTTCAAATTAATTCGATTATTTGTCCTTCTAATAAAAATCGATTAATATATGAATTAAAAAATAAATTAATTATTAAATATCTTACTAAAATAGTAATTATAATTAAAATAACTAAAGTATGATCATGAAAAAAAATAATTTGTTCTATTAATGGAGAAGCTCTATTTTGAAGATTAAAATTAGATCATGTAGCCATTTCTAAAAAAAGGAAAATTCCTTTATAAATGGGGTTTAAATCCATTACATATAATCTGCCATATTAGAAATTTCTTAAAATAGGTAGTTCATTATATGAATGTTCAGCTGGGGGAAGATTTTGGTATCATTCGATAGAGGAATTTATATTTAATGGAAATAAAACAATATGTTTTTTTACTATAGATTTTCAAATAATAATTAATATAAATATTGTAGCAATTAAAGAGATATAAGATCCTAATGAAGAGATAATATTTCATGAGGTATAAGTATCAGGATAATCTGAATATCGTCGGGGTATTCCAGCTAATCCTAAAAAGTGTTGGGGGAAAAATGTTAAATTTACTCCAATAAATATTGTAAAAAATTGAATTTTTAATAAATAAGGATTTATAGATAATCCTGTAAATAATGGATATCAATGAACAAATCCTCCCATAATAGCAAATACAGCTCCTATTGATAGTACATAATGAAAATGGGCAACAACATAATATGTGTCATGAAGAGTTACATCAATAGAAGAATTAGCTAAAATTACCCCAGTTAATCCTCCTACTGTGAATAAAAATACAAATCCTAAACTTCATAATATGGATGGACTATAATTAATTTGAGTTCCATGAAGAGTAGCTAATCAACTAAAAATTTTAATACCTGTAGGAACAGCAATAATTATGGTGGCTGAGGTGAAATATGCTCGTGTATCAATATCTATACCTACTGTAAATATGTGATGAGCTCATACAACAAATCCTAATAAACCAATTGTTAGTATTGCATAAATTATACCTAAACATCCAAATGTTTCTTTTTTTCCTCTTTCTTGAGAAATAATGTGGGAGATTATACCAAATCCAGGTAAAATTAAAATATAAACTTCTGGATGTCCAAAAAATCAGAATAAATGTTGATAAAGAATAGGATCTCCTCCTCCAGCAGGGTCAAAAAATGATGTATTTAAATTTCGATCTGTTAATAGTATAGTAATTGCACCTGCTAATACTGGTAATGATAATAGTAATAAAAGCGCTGTAATTCCAACAGCTCAAACAAATAAAGGTATTTGGTCTAAAGATATATTGTTAGGTCGTATGTTAATAATAGTTGTAATAAAATTTACAGCCCCTAAAATTGATGAAATACCTGCTAAATGTAATGAAAAAATAGCTAAGTCAACAGATCTTCCACCATGGGCAATATTAGATGATAGTGGGGGGTATACTGTTCATCCTGTTCCTGCTCCATTTTCTACAATTCTTCTTGAGATTAATAATATAATAGAGGGGGGTAATAGTCAAAATCTTATATTGTTTATTCGTGGGAAAGCTATATCTGGGGCTCCTAATATTAAAGGTACTAATCAATTTCCAAATCCTCCAATTATAATAGGTATAACTATAAAAAAAATTATAATAAAAGCATGTGCAGTAACGATAGTATTATAAATTTGATCATCTCCAATTAAGGATTCAGGATTTCCTAATTCAGCTCGAATTAATAATCTTAAAGATGTTCCGATTATACCTGCTCAAATACCAAAAATAAAATATAATGTTCCAATATCTTTATGATTTGTTGAATAAAGTCATTTTCGCTAATAAAATGGCTGAGAAGTAAGCGATAGATTGTAAATTTATTAACGAGAAATATTTCTCTTTTATTATTTAGTCTTATAGTTAAAAATTATAATATAAAATTGCAAATTTTAAGTTGGAAAGAAATTCTAAGGCTTAAAGAAATTTTCTTTATATATAATTTTGAAGATTATTAGTTTAATTTAACTTAAAACCTTTTATATAAAAAAAAAAGTTCTAGTTATTATTCCTAATAAAGAGATTATTCTAAAAATGGAAATCATAGAAAAATTATTTTTAATTTTAATTTTTAATCATTTTAATTTTAAATAGTTAAATATTAATGATGAATAAATAATTCGAATATAATATAATAATATGATTAATCTTATTATTACAAAAATAAATATTAAAAATAAAAAATTATTTTTTAATAAAAAATTAATTACTATTCATTTAGGAAAAAATCCAATAAAGGGGGGTAATCCTCCTAATGAAAGAAAATTAATTATTAGGGATATTTTAATTGTAATATTTATATTTATAATAAATAATTGATTAATAAAATACATGTTAAATATGTAAAATATAAAACATAATAATCTATTTAAAAAACTATAAAAACAAAAATAAAATAATCATAAATTTTCTCTAATTATAATGGAAGATAATATTCATCCTAAGTTATTAATAGAAGAGAAAGCTATTAATTTTCGTAATGATGTTTGATTAAGACCTCCAATAGCTCCAATAATAATATTTAAAATTATAATAATAATTAAAAATTTATCATTAAAATAATATGAAAGTAAAATTATAGGGGAAATTTTTTGTCATGTTATTAATATGAAACAATTTATTCAAGATAAACCTTCTATAATATTAGGAAATCAGAAGTGAAAAGGGGCTGAACCTATTTTTATTAATAGTGTGGAATTTATTATAACGGGGATAATTTTATTTATTTCTAAATTTAAAAATAATATTTTAATTAAAATAAAGAATAAAAAATTAATAGAAGCAATAGATTGAATAAGAAAATATTTTAAAGATGCTTCAGAGGAAAATAAATTTTTAGAATTGGAAATTAGGGGGATAAAACTTAATAAATTAATTTCTAATCCAATTCAACACCCAAATCATGAATTAGATGAAATTGAAATTAATGTTCTAAAAAATAAAATAAATATGAAAAATATTTTATTGGAATTTATATATAAATATATATAAAATAAGAAATTATTTCTTAAAAAGAATTAAAAATTCATTAACTTATATTTTAGTGTATGATGCACAATAATTTTTGATATTATTAGATATAGTTTGACTCTATAAAATATAATAAAGGTAGATTTTCTACATAATTTATCCTATCAGAATAATCCTTTAATCAGGCACTTTATTTTAAAAAAAAGGATTTCCTTTATATTTGAGGTATGAACCCAAAAGCTTAAACTTAGCTTATTTTTAATATTATTATTTTTTAATATTTATATAAAAATTATTAAAAATGGTTCAATTAAAATTTAAATTAAATTTTTATTATTATTATTATAATTAAATTTTTATTATTATTATTATAATTAAATTTTTATTATTATTATTATTATAATTAAATTTTTATTATTATTATTATAATTAAATTTTTATTATTATTATATATTAATATTAAATTTTACATATAAATATAAAATTTAATATTTTACGTTAATTAATAAAAATTTAAATAGCAAATGTAATTTTTAATATTAATAATAAAATAAAAAAGAAAAGAAATATTAAATTTTTATTATTATTATTATAATTAAATTTTTATTATTATTATTATAATTAAATTTTTATTATTATTATTATTATAATTAAATTTTTATTATTATTATTATAATTAAATTTTTATTATTATTATATATTAATATTAAATTTTACATATAAATATAAAATTTAATATTTTACGTTAATTAATAAAAATTTAAATAGCAAATGTAATTTTTAATATTAATAATAAAATAAAAAAGAAAAGAAATATTAAATTTTTATTATTATTATTATAATTAAATTTTTATTATTATTATTATAATTAAATTTTTATTATTATTATTATTATAATTAAATTTTTATTATTATTATTATAATTAAATTTTTATTATTATTATATATTAATATTAAATTTTACATATAAATATAAAATTTAATATTTTACGTTAATTAATAAAAATTTAAATAGCAAATGTAATTTTTAATATTAATAATAAAATAAAAAAGAAAAGAAATATTAAATTTTTATTATTATTATTATAATTAAATTTTTATTATTATTATTATAATTAAATTTTTATTATTATTATTATTATAATTAAATTTTTATTATTATTATTATAATTAAATTTTTATTATTATTATATATTAATATTAAATTTTACATATAAATATAAAATTTAATATTTTACGTTAATTAATAAAAATTTAAATAGCAAATGTAATTTTTAATATTAATAATAAAATAAAAAAGAAAAGAAATATTAAATTTTTATTATTATTATTATAATTAAATTTTTATTATTATTATTATAATTAAATTTTTATTATTATTATTATTATAATTAAATTTTTATTATTATTATTATAATTAAATTTTTATTATTATTATATATTAATATTAAATTTTACATATAAATATAAAATTTAATATTTTACGTTAATTAATAAAAATTTAAATAGCAAATGTAATTTTTAATATTAATAATAAAATAAAAAAGAAAAGAAATATTAAATTTTTATTATTATTATTATAATTAAATTTTTATTATTATTATTATAATTAAATTTTTATTATTATTATTATAATTAAATTTTTATTATTATTATTATTATTAAATTTTTATTATTAAAAAAAAAAAAAAAAAATCTATGTATATATTTTTTATAATAAATAAATATTTATGATTTTATGAATTTTTTTAAAATTTATTTTACATATAAATTTTAGTGTATAATTTAATTATTTTAATAATAATTATTTTTTATTGTAGTAATTAACATTAAAAATTTAAGAAATTAAGATTTAGTAATATTAAAATTAATAACAAATTTTGTGCCAGCAGTTGCGGTTATACAAAAATTAAGTAAAATTTTATTAGAGATTAATTAATTAAATAAAATTTAATTTAAACATTAAATTATTAGGTGAAATTTTAATTTAATTAAATATTATTTAAAATTTATGAATTAATAAATTTTATTATAAACTAGGATTAGATACCCTATTATTAAAAATTTAAATAATAATACTAAAATAGTATTTAATTTATTTATTGAAACTTAAATAATTTGGCGGTATTTTAGTTCATTTAGAGGAATCTGTTTATTAATTGATAATCCACGAATAATTTTACTTAATTAAAAATTTTGTATATCGTTGTTAAAAAAATATTTTTTAATAATTTTAATATTTTAAAATTTTTAATAAAAATTAAATCAGATCAAGATGCAGATTATAATTAAGAATATTAATGGATTACAATAAATTTATTTAAATGGATATTTAATTGAAATATTAAATTAAAGGTGGATTTAAATGTAATTTTATTTAATTTATTAAAATGATTAAAAATTAAAATATGTACATATTGCCCGTCGCTTTCATTTATAAGTTGAAATAAGTCGTAACAAAGTAGAGGTACTGGAAAGTGTTTCTAGAAAGAACAAATTAGAGCTTGAGTTAAAGCATTTCATTTACATTGAAAAGATATTAAATAATTATTTAATTTGAAATGGGGGAAAATTAGTATATGTAAAATAAATAATAAAAATAATTTTAATAAAATATTTAGGGGGGTTTAAGTATTTTATAAAGAAAAAATTTATTAATTTATAGTAGATTAGTATTGTGAGTGAAATTTGAAATAATTGAAAATTAATTATAATAAAAGTAAATTTTATTTATTGTATCTTGTGTATCAGAGTTTATTAATAAAAATTTTATTATGAAAAAATTCTCGAATTTAAAAGAGTTAATTAATTAATAATTTTATTGTAGAAAAAATATTTTTAATAATTAATTAGAAATGAAATGTTAATCGTTTTTAAATATATCTAGTTTTTTTAGAAAAAAATTTAATTTTAATTTTAATTTAATTTAAAAGTTAAATAATTAATTTTTAAAATAATTAAGTTTAATATTTTAAGGGATAAGCTTTAATTTAGATTTTTATAATAAAATTAAGTTTTTAAATAAAAATTTTAATATTTATATTGTTTAAAAATTATAATTTTTTATAAATAATTTTATTAAGAATAAAATTTAATTTAATATTTAATTTTATATAGATAAAATAAAATTTAATTTTATATTTTTAGTTATAATGATAAAATTAGTATATAAATTAAAATAAAAATATTATTAATTATTATAAATAATTAATAATAAGGAATTCGGCAAAATTTTATATTCACTTGTTTATCAAAAACATGTCTTTTTGGAAATAATTTAAAGTCTAATCTGCCCACTGATAATTAAAATTAAAGGGCTGCAGTATTTTGACTGTACAAAGGTAGCATAATCATTAGTCTCTTAATTGGTGACTTGTATGAAAGATTGGATGAGATATATACTGTCTTATTTTTATTTATAGAATTTAATTTTTTAATTAAAAAGTTAAGATATTATTAAAAGACGAGAAGACCCTATAGAGTTTAATATATTAAAAATTATAAATTTTTATATAAATATTAAATTTAAATTAATAAATATATTATGTTGGGGTGATAAAAAAATAAAATTAACTTTTTTTATAAATTATATATATATATATAAATTTAACATATATAAATGATTAAATGATCCATAATTTGTGATTATAAGATTAAATTACCTTAGGGATAACAGCGTAATTTTTTCTTTTAGTTCAAATAAAAGAAAAAGTTTGCGACCTCGATGTTGGATTAAGATAAAATTTAAATGCAAAAGTTTAAAATTTTGATCTGTTCGATCATTAAAATCTTACATGATCTGAGTTCAAACCGGTGTAAGCCAGGTTGGTTTCTATCTTTAATGAAAAAAAATATTTTAGTACGAAAGGATTGAATATTTAAAATAATTTTAAAGGGGGTATTTTATTAAAATTTATTTAGGTGTGGACTATTTTGACAGAAAGTGTAATGGTTTTAGAAATCATTAATATATAATTATATATTATATAGATAGTATATGATTTTTAATGATTATATATTAGTTTTAATTGGAATATTAATTTTAGTTTTAGGGGTTTTAATTGGGGTTGCTTTTATAACTTTATTAGAACGTAAAGTTTTAGGTTATATTCAAATTCGTAAAGGTCCTAATAAGTTAGGAATTATGGGGATTTTGCAACCTTTTAGTGATGCTATTAAGTTATTTACTAAGGAGCAAACTTATCCTAACTATTCTAATTATTTTGCTTATTATTTTTCTCCTATTTTTAGTTTTTTTATGTCTTTATTAATTTGAATGGTTATTCCTTATTATTTTAATATAATTAGTTTTAATTTAGGATTTTTATTTTTTTTTTGTTGTACAAGAATGGGGGTTTATATATTAATAGTTTCTGGTTGATCTTCTAATTCTAATTATGCTTTATTAGGGGGTTTACGGGCAGTCGCTCAAACTATTTCTTATGAGGTTAGTTTAGCTTTAATTATATTATCTGTAATTATTTTGATTATGGATTTTAATTTAATAAAATTTAGAAATTATCAAATAATAGTTTGGTTTATATTTTTAATATTACCTTTATCATTATGTTGGTTATCTTCTTGCTTAGCTGAAACCAACCGTACACCTTTTGATTTTGCTGAGGGTGAAAGAGAGTTAGTTTCTGGATTTAATATTGAATATAGAAGTGGTGGATTTGCTTTAATTTTTTTAGCTGAATATTCTAGAATTTTATTTATAAGAATATTATTTATTTTAATATATATAGGAGGTTATAATTTAGGTGTTATTTTCTATTTAAAATTAACATTAATTTCTTTTTTTTTTATTTGAGTTCGTGGAACTTTACCTCGTTATCGTTATGATAAGTTAATATATTTAGCGTGAAAAAGATATTTGCCTTTATCTTTAAATTTTTTAATATTATTTATTGGCCTAAAAATTTTTTTTATTTAATTATATTTTTTATAGTATAAATTAATAGAATGATATAATTCTTTCTTAAGTTTTCAAAACAAATGCTTTATAACAAGCTCATTAATTAATTAATTGAAAATTAAATTATCTCAATATTTATTTAATAGTGGGTTGAAAATGAAATATGTAAAATAAATTAGTGTTAAAAGTTGACCTGTAATAATGTAAGGTTCTTCAACTGGTCGTGCTCCGATTCAAGTTAAAAGGATAACTGTTGTAACTATTAATCAAAATAATGTTTGGTTAAGTGGATAAAATTGAATTCCTTGAATTTTTTTATTAAAAGTTAAAGGTAAGATAATTAAAATTAAAATTGATATTACTAAAGCAATTACCCCACCTAATTTATTAGGGATTGATCGTAAAATAGCATAAGCAAATAAAAAGTATCATTCAGGTTGGATATGTACTGGAGTAACTAAAGGATTAGCTGGAATAAAATTATCAGGATCTCCTAATAAGTAAGGATTAATTATAGTTAATATAATTAATATATATAATATAATTAAAAATCCAACTAGATCCTTAAAAGAAAAAAATGGATGAAATGGGATTTTATCTAAATTTCTATTAATTCCTAAAGGGTTGTTAGAACCAGTTTGATGTAAAAATAATAAATGAATTATAGTTACTATAATTAGGATAAAAGGTAGTAAAAAATGAAATGTATAAAATCGGGTTAATGTGGCATTATCTACTGCAAATCCTCCTCAAATTCAATTAACTAATATATTTCCTAAATATGGGATAGCTGAAAGTAGATTAGTAATAACAGTAGCTCCTCAGAATGATATTTGTCCCCAAGGTAAGACGTATCCTATAAAAGCTGTTCCCATAAGTAAAAATAGAATAATTACTCCAATTATTCATGTATATTTTAAGTTAAAAGATTCATAATAGATTCCTCGACCAATGTGTAAATAAACACAAATAAAAAAAAAAGAAGCTCCATTAGCATGTAAAGTTCGAATTAATCAACCATAATTAACATTTCGACAAATATAATTTACACTAAAAAAGGCTATTTCGATATTAGCAGTATAATACATAGTTAAAAATAATCCAGTTAAAATTTGGATTATTAAGCATAATCCTAATAATGATCCGAAATTTCATCAAGTTGAGATATTTGAGGGTGACGGTAAATCAATTAAAGATCCGTTAATGATTTTAAAAATGGGGTGAGTTTTTCGTAAAGGTTTGTAATTATTTATCATTAGTAAATTTAATTTGATGAACGTAATGGACCATAAAAAATATTTGTGATTTTTACTACTGCCACTAAAACAAAAAAAAGATAAACAATTATTATTATTATTATTAAAAATGTTTGATTATTGTATAATTTAGATAAATTTAATTTATTTTCATTATTAAAAAATATATTATTATAATAATTAAAATTAATTATTTCATCATTAATATATGTATTTATTCAGTTTAACTTAAAAAAAAATATTAATCTAATGATAATAATAATAAATGTATTTAATAAAAAAAAAATTATAAAAAATATATTATTTTTAAAAAGTTCATTAGAGGCGATTCTTGATACATAAATAAATAAAACTAGCAATCCTCCTAAAAAAGTTAAAAATAAAATATATGAAAATCAATAAGTATTAATTATTATTCCTGATAATAAACATGTTATAATAGTTTGAATTAAAATTATTATTCCTATTGATAAAGGATGCGTTAAAAAAAATATTATTGAGGTTAGTAGTATAATAATGAAAGATAATATAAGTTTAATATCAAAGAATAGTTTAATAAAAATAATAATTTTGGAGATTATTGATAAAGGAGTATCTTTTTCTTTGAAGTTTTTAAAGAAGAATCTTATTTTTGATTTACAAGACCAATGTTTTATTTTAAACTATAAAAACTAAAAAACTAATGAAAATTTATAATATTATATTAATTATTATTTTTATATTTATTATTGGTAATTTAATTTTTGTATCTAAACATAAACATTTATTAATTATTTTATTAAGATTAGAGTTTATAGTTTTAAGAATTTTTTTATTTTTATTAATAGTTTTAAGATTTATAAATTATAATATATATATATTAATAGTATTTTTAGTATTTTCAGTATGTGAAGGAGCTTTAGGATTGTCTATTTTAGTTTCAATAATTCGAACACATGGAAATGATTATTTTCAAAGATTTAATTTATTATAGATGATAAAATTTTTATTTATGATAATTTTTATGATTCCTTTATGTTTTATAAAAAATATATTTTGATTGGTTCAAATATTTTTATTTATTATAATATTTTTATTTTTAAATTTGAGATTAAATTTATACAACTTTAGAAATTTAAGTTATATATTTGGTTGTGACATAATTTCTTTTGGTTTAATTTTATTGAGAATTTGAATTTGTGGTTTGATATTAATAGCAAGAGAAAATTTATTTAAAGTGAAATTTTATATTAATTTTTTTTTATTTAATATTATTTTTTTATTAATTATATTATATTTAACTTTTTCTGTTATAAATTTATTTATATTTTATTTATTTTTTGAGGGTAGATTAATTCCTACTTTATTATTAATTATAGGGTGAGGGTATCAACCAGAACGAGTTCAAGCTGGTTTATATTTACTATTTTATACTTTATTTGCTTCATTACCTTTATTATTAGGTATTTTTTTTATTTTTAATAGTGAGAAATATATTATAATTTATTTTTTAAAGTATTTAAATTTAAATTTATATTTACTTTATTTTAGAATGATTATAGCTTTTTTAGTAAAAATACCAATATATTTTGCTCATTTGTGACTACCTAAAGCTCATGTAGAAGCGCCTGTATCAGGTTCTATAATTTTAGCAGGTATTATGTTAAAATTAGGGGGTTATGGATTATTACGTGTGATAATTTTTTTGCAGCAAATAGGTTTTAAATTTAATTTTATTTGGGTAATTGTTAGATTATTAGGGGGATTTTATGTAAGATTAAATTGTTTTTGTCAAGTAGATATTAAATCTTTAATTGCTTATTCTTCAGTAGCTCATATGAGATTAGTGATTGGGGGGATTATAACAATAAGATATTGAGGATTTTTAGGTTCTTATGTGTTAATAATTGGTCATGGTTTATGTTCTTCTGGGATATTTTGTTTGGCAAATATTAATTATGAGCGTTTACATAGTCGAAGTTTATATATTAATAAGGGCATGATAAATTTTATTCCTTCAATAAGATTATGATGATTTTTACTTATGTCTAGAAATATAGCCGCTCCACCTTCTTTAAATTTAATAGGTGAGATTATATTAATTAATAGATTGGTAAGATGATGTTGATTTTCTATAATTTTTTTAATGTTAATTTCTTTTTTTAGAGCTGGTTATAGATTATATTTATATTCTTATACACAACATGGAAAATATTATTGTGGAATTTATAGTTTTTATACCGGAGTTTCTCGGGAATATTTAATATTGTTATTACATTGATTACCTTTAAATATTATAATTTTAAAGGTTGATTATAGAATAATTTGATTTTACTTAAATAATTTAAATAAAATATTGATTTGTGGTATCAAAAATGTGAATATAATAATCATTTTAAGTTATGCAAAAAAATATTTCTTTTTTAAGATTTTTTTTTTTATTTTTTTTTAGTACAAGAAATTTTTTATTGATAGTTTATTTTATTTATAATAATATAGTTATTTTTTTGGAGTGGGAATTAATTTCTTTTAATTCTAATATAGTTGTAATATCTATTTTGTTAGATTGAATATCTTTATTATTTATAATATTTGTACTTTTAATTTCTTCTGTTGTTATTTTTTATAGAAAAAGTTATATGTCTACTGAGAAAAATTTAAATCGTTTTATTATTATAGTTTTATTATTTGTTTTTTCTATGATTTTATTAATTATTAGACCTAATTTAATTAGAATTTTTTTAGGTTGGGATGGTTTAGGATTAGTTTCTTATTGTTTAGTAATTTATTATCAAAATATTAAATCTTATAATGCTGGTATATTAACAGCTTTATCTAATCGAATTGGTGATGTTTGTATTTTAATTTCAATTTCTTGAATGATAAATTATGGGAGTTGAAATTATATTTATTATTTAAATTTTATATCTAATGATTTTTCTATAAAAATAGTAGGTGTAATAATTATTTTGGCAGCTATAACTAAAAGAGCTCAAATTCCATTTAGATCTTGATTACCTGCAGCTATGGCTGCTCCTACACCTGTTTCAGCTTTAGTTCATTCTTCAACTTTAGTAACTGCTGGGGTTTATTTGTTAATTCGATTTAATAATTTACTATTAGATTTATTTATATTAAAAATTTTATTATTACTTTCAGGTTTAACAATATTTATAGCTGGTATTACGGCTAATTATGAATTTGATTTAAAAAAAATTATTGCATTATCAACTTTAAGACAATTAGGTTTAATGATAAGAATTTTAAGTTTGGGATTACCAGATTTAGCATTTTTTCATCTACTAACACATGCTATATTTAAAGCTTTATTATTTATATGTGCTGGAGTAGTAATTCATATAATAAATAATATTCAAGATATTCGTTATATAGGGGGTATTAGATATTATTTACCTTTTACTTCTTTATGTTTAAATATTTCTAATATAGCTTTATGTGGTATTCCTTTTTTAGCTGGATTTTATTCTAAGGATATAATTTTAGAGTTGGTTTCATTAAGATGTTTAAATATATTTGTTTTTTTTTTATTTTATATTTCAACAGGCTTAACAATATATTATAGATTTCGTTTAATAATATATTTAATAATTAGTGATTTTAATTTATTGAGTATTTATAATTTATATGATGAGGATTATATTATATTAAAAAGTATATTTACCTTATTATTTATAAGTGTTATAAGAGGAAGATTTTTAAGATGAATAATTTTTTCTTATCCATATATAATTTATTTACCTTTTAATTTAAAGTTGATAGTTATTTATGTTAGATTTTTTGGAATATTAATAGGTTACTTAGTAAGTAATATAAAAATTTATTCTTTAAATAAATTTTTATATACTTATAATTTAAGAAGTTTTTTAAGATTAATGTGATTTATACCAAGTCTTTCTACTTATGGGGTAAGATATAATTTTTTAAATTTAGGTCAAAATTTATTAAAAATTATTGACATAGGTTGAAGTGAGATGTATAGAGGTCAAGGAATATTTTTTATTTTAAAAAAATATTCTGTTTTTTATTATTTTTATCAAATAAATAATTTTAAAATTTATTTATTTAGATTTATATTATGGATAATTATTATATTGTTTATTTTATTAATTT